>SNQJ01S0010167.1:390334-420217 GCA_010110895.2 Picea sitchensis
CTGAGAGCTCTTGGATTAGAGCTTTGTATGAGATTGTTTCATGATTCATGATATACATAATATATGATAGTGGGGTTTTTAGCTTTACACTTTCCGGGTAAAACTTTTGTGTTGTGTGTTATTGATATTTCACTTTGTGCATTGTCGTTGTGATCGTGGTTTAATTGCTTCCGCAAGAATAATAGTAGAAGTGATTATGTATTTAACAAGTGGCAGAAATTGTTAGATCAGGAGAATCGCAGGAATACATTAATTTGTATTGAAATTTCTACAAACCCTAATCCCTAAAACCAAGATTATTTTTAGTAAACTGCTAAAAATAGAAAAATCCACTAAAAACAAAATTCTGGGCACTGCCCCGAACGTTGCATGTAACCAGGGTGGCATACCTTCCCCCCCTGGGACCCTCCTAGGAAAGCACCCGACACACACAACACATACAAATCACTACTACGATGGATCGTCAGACGCAGTTGTCGAATCTGACGCGCCCACACACACACATGCAAAGAATATAACACATACCCAACAAGTCTGAGGTGTCTCAACTCTCCCAAGTCGCGATCTATGAAATGGAGCTTATCTATACTAGCTCCTTCCTCCAGCCTTCGATGATGTGACCTTAGCTATGACCACGGGTCAAACATTCAAGCACTTTGCTTGCCAGATCAACGGTCTAGAGATTTGGTGATTCGACGGTCTAGATCATTTCGCGACTTTGCATATCGTGAGTTCCTGTGTCATATCCCTTTGAATCCTCCAATGTGCAGGTCAAAGAAATTACAATCACTCGCCACGTGTCCTATGGCTCCAACAACTAGGATTGTTTCACAACTTCAAGTATCGCGAGTTTCCACACCATGCTCATTTGACTCCTCCAATGTGAAAGTCAGCAAAATTCCAATCACTCGCCAAGTGTCCTCTGGCTCCAACGACCAGGATTATTTCGTGACTTCGCGTCTCATCTCCCTAGGCAATCATCGATCCATATATCTCCTTGATCCGACAGCTCAGATCATGTCGCGACTTCTCATTTCGCAACTTTGAAGGTTAGAGTAACTCCTTCCTTTGACCCTTCAGTCATCAAAATGTTGATCTCTCACCACGTGTCATTCTTGGATTGACTGTCCAAATAATTTCACAACTCTGTATTTCGCGGAGTTGTAGGATGGCTCAGCCTTATCCTCTTCCCAGTTATATAGGATTTGATGGTTGTTGGTACTCGACACTCAGATCCAAGGTATGATATTTGTTCTCCTCTTCTACGTGCTCCTCCTATCTGAATTCAAATATGACGGCCATCGAAAATTCAGGATGGATGATCCAATGGTCACTATTGCTCCTCCTCTTGAGCTTACACTTCTGTTCTTTCCATGCCATTATTGCTGCGCTATTGATCTTTCTATCATTGACAAAAAAGTATACTCTTGTCGTTTTTATCTTTCAATCAATGACAAAAAAGCATACTCTGCCTTCTGTCTATAAATATTCCAACAATCTCCCCCTTTGGCATTGATCACAACCTTGAAGAACCTGAAGAACTACACTATTCTACCTGGACATCCAACCATACAACTGTAGCATCCATACCATCACCACACTTTTTCTCCCCCTTTGACATCAATGTCAAAGAATAAACACGCTCCCCCTGAGTTTTTGCAGTACATCTCGAAGGTATCAGATATGCGACAAGCACATACTCCCCCTGACAAGGTGAACAGATTAGACGAAAGACGATATAACCCCCAACTTCTGACAAAGATATCCAAAAGGTGTCACTGCTAATGATTTAGTAAATATCTCATCTATATGTTCTATGGAAGGAATATAATTTTGTTGAACAACTCTGTTTGTAACTTGTTCTCTGAGAAAATGGTATTTTTTGGTATATTCTTAGTCTTTGAATGAAGTACAGGATTCTTGGAGACACTAATGGCATTGGTGTTATCACAATGAAGTGATATAGGATTAGTATAATTTACCTTCAAATATGTAAGAGTTTGTATCATCCATAAAATTTGAGTGCAACAAGTAGTAGCAGCAATGTACTCTACCTCTGTAGTTGATAAGGAAATAGATCCTTGTTTCTTACTAATCCATGCTACTAACGAATCACCCAGGAAAAATGCACCTCCACTGGTGCTCTTTCTCTCATCCACACAATTTTCCCAATCAACATATGAATAAGAAGTGAACAGAAAATTCTAATTTCTAGGATACCATAGACCATAATTCATTGTGCCCTTCAAGAATTTGAATATCCTTGTTATAGGTACTATATGACTCTATTTAGGAGAAGACTGATAACGACCTACCATTCCAACAACTTGCATTATATCAGGACGGGATGTTGTGATGTACAAAAGACTGCCTATCATTGATCAATATGTCCTTTGATCAACATTAGGTGAAATATCATCTTTACTAAGCTTGCAACCAACCACCATAGGTGTACTAACAGGAGAAGAATCTTCCATCTGAAATTTCTTCAACATCTCTTTCAAAAACAATTCTTGAGAGATAAATATTCCTGCAGAACTCTGATTTACTTGTAAGCCAATAAAATATGACAATTATCCTATCATGGACATCTGAAACTCCGGTTTCATAGAATTAGCAAACCACTGGACAAAGGAATCATTAGTACAGCCAAAAATAATGTCATCTACATAAACAAAACAACTAGTAAATCATCACCTTCAGACTTAATGTAGAGATTGTTGTCAACAGTACCTTTCAAGAACTCTTTGTCTTGTAAAAATTTGTCCATCCTATAATACCAAGCTCGTGGTGCATGTTTCAGTCCATATCAAGCCTTCTTTAGTTTTCATACATAGTCAGGATTATCTGTAAATGAGAATCCTTCAGGTTGCTCCATATATACTTTTTCCTCTAGATCTCCATTAATAAATGTTGACTTAACATCCATCTAATACACTTTAAATTTCTTATGACTTGAATATGCAAGAAACATTCTGATGGCTTCCAATATTTCCACTGGTGCAAAGGTTTCATCAAAATCCTGTCCTTCAACTTGTGCATACCCTTTACAGACGAATCTGGTTTTCTTCCTAACAACTTTTCATTTTTCATTCATTTTATTCTTGAACACCCATTTGGAGCCTATTACATTTGTATCTTCAGGTCTAGGAACAAGCTCCCAAGTATTGTTCTTCTCAATCTGATCAAGATCTTCATTCATAGCTCTAATCCAATCATCATGCTTGTTGGTTTCATAAAAAAATTTAGGTTCAATCATAGATAGAAAAGAAACCTAAGATTGTTCTGAGTATTTAATCAATTTTCTTCTTGTCTTAACTCCTTTACTTATATCTCCAATTATCTGATTTTCAGTATGATTCTTTCTAACTACTCTGAGAGGTTTCTTTGTTTCTTTCTGTTTGTCTATGTTAGCTTGAGTATTTTTTTCTTCATCTGATTCAGATTCTTCTCTTTCTGATCCTTGGACTTGTTCATCTTCAACTTTAACTCTATCTTTTGTGCTTGGTTCAACACTGCTTACATTACGTACTGGGATTTCTCCATCAACTTTTATGTCGATACAATCAACCAATTTATGAAGCCTCTTATTATAACATCTGTATCCTTTAATATTTGTAGAATAACCTAAGAAGATACCTTCATCAACCCTGCCATCATATATGCCAATATTTTCATCATTATTCTTGATGTAACATTTACTCCCAAAAACTTTAAAATGCTTGATTGAAGCAGTTCTTCCAAACCATATTTCATAAGGAGTCTTGTCACTGTGTGGTCTGAGATGAGATTTGTTAAGGATACAAATAGTTGTATGGATTGCTTCTACCCAATATGTCTGAGAAATATTCCTTTCATTCATCATTGATCTTGCCATCTGCTGAACTGACCTATTATGCCTCTCAACTACTCCATTTTGTTGTGGAGTCCTTGGAATAGTGTATTCTCATTTGATTCCATGTTTATCACAGAAATCTTTGAATTTCCATGAACTGAACTATCCTCCTCTATCAGACCTTATTGCTTTCAATCTTTTTCCTGTTTGATTCTCAGTCAAAGCCTTAAACACTTTCAATTTTTCAAATGCTTTAGATTTTTCCTTCAAAAAGGAAACCCATATTAGTCTAGAATAATCATCAATAATCATCAATAATCAACATAAAATAGTTTTCTTTTCTTATACCTTCTTTTCTTGATGTTCCACATAAATCCATATGTACTAACTAGAGAGGCTTTTCTGTTGAAGGAAAGTTTTTATATTTGAACTGTGTCCGAGTAAGCTTTCCTATCTAGCAAGGTTTACAAATAGATTCATATGGCTTTGATATCTTTGGAAGATCTTTTACTGCCCCATTGTTTCTAAGCTTGATTATATGATCAAAATTTAGGTATTAAAGTATCCTATGCCATATCCAACTTTCATCATACTTGCTTAATTGACATTCTTCTTTTTCTTCTTTTAACACATAGACATTGTTTTATGTTCTTATCCCTTTTGCAACAAACTGTCCTGAATTCACATACTTTATTTTACAATATTTAGAAGTAAAAACAACTTCACATCCTCTATCACAAACTTGACTGACACTTAGAAGGTTATGTTTCAGACCATCTACAAACAACACATCTCGAGATTTTCCTTTTCCATTACTTAGACTTACTATTCCTTTACCTTTAATTTTTCTTGGTGCATCATTTCCAAAAGTTACATTCCCTGATTTTCTTTCACTTAGAGTTAGAAACTTACTTTTGTATCCAATCATATGTTTGGAACATCCACTATCAATATACCAGGGATTCTTTTGTCTTTGGGATGATAACACTAGTCTACACTTGTCATCTTCTTTCTTCTTCCAAACCTTGAAATTTTCAGCAATGGGATTCAAATCTGACTTATAATTCCTTAAGCGACAATCTGCAGCTTTGTGTCCATAGTTATAGCAGACATAACATTCTGGTTCACTGAATAACATATCATAATGATTTTTATGCTCATAACTATTGTTATATTTCAGCTTCATCCTTTTCCCAGCCATCACATGATTTATAGTCCATGGTTTTTTGTTGCTTGGTTGTCTCGATCTTTGTTGTGGAAGATAATTATTTCTTGAGTATCTTGATTGCTCATATCTAAATCTTAAAGAACAAGTTATAGCTTTGTGACCAAAGTTAGAACAAAAAAAACAATATCCATAGAAAATTATTTGTACCTGGAAAAAGATTGTCTTCTTTGAGTGGATCAATTTCTTCCATGCTGATAATTTCTTTGATCTACAGATTCAGTTCTGGTACTTTTTCTTTCACTCCTTCTTGGTGGTTGATTTTATTTCTTTGTTTTTGTAGAGTGGTTGTTGTCAATGATTGTAGATTTGACAAACTTGATGGATTCGTTATTACTTGGATGATCACTACTTGATCCTTCTTCATAGCCCAAGCCAACTTTCAACTTTGGATTCCTTTGGTGATTTAGAATGGAGGTTAATCTTTCTGATGCTTTAATACTTGATAGATTTTGGTGATAAAATGCCTTAAACTTCTCCATCCCTTTTATGGTTTTTACTATCTCTTCTTCTAAGGATTCACATCTCACTTTATTTTCTGATAATTGTTGTTTCAGAATTTCCTCGAATTGTTTTTCCTCTTCTAACTCCACTTTTAGCAAGGCAAAATCTTCATCAGGGTTTTTACCATTCATTTTAAACTGTATCAAAAATTGTTTTTGTTTTCTCTTCTTTAATCTGAGTCTATCAATTTCTTCCAAAGCACTAATTAATTCACCTTCCATATCCACCACAGCTTCCTCGTCATCCATGTCACCTCCTGTGTGTTCATCATCAATATATCCCATAAACATAAGCATAAAATCATTCACTTTGTCTTCGCAGGATGAATCACTATCTATGTCTTCTGAGGAGTCATCATTGTTTGCACCCAAACTTTTGTTTTTACCATATTTCTTAAATTTGTATTTATTTTCATCATCATAGTTTTGTTCTCTTTTATGGTGAGGACACTTAGACGAAAAACGACATATTTTACCATAGTTAAATCATTTGAAGGGAAACTTGCCTTGGTATTTGCCTGATCCTTTCTTTAATATTCTCACAAATTTTGCCTCAATATCATCTAGTTCTGAATCAATGTTCTTGTATTCTTTAAAATATGATTCTCTAGTAATGGATTTATCTTTACTAATTATCATTTCATATGCAGTTAGAGTTCTTAGGATTTTATCAATGGACAGAGTTTTAAGATCATTTATTTCTTCTATTGCAGAAACTTTTGGATTAAATTTATCAAGCAAAGATCTTAAAATATTCTAAACTAAAAATGATTCTTCAATATTCTCACCAAGACCTTTCATGGCATTCACAAGTTCTTCAACTCTTAAAAAATACCTTCTAAATGTTTCATCTTCATTCATCTTTAGTTGTTCAAATTTAAATCTATATATTTGAAGTTTGGCATCTTTTACTTTCTCATCTCCTTCATAACTGCTAATAAGTTTATCCCACATTTCTTTGGCAGATTCAAGATGCATAACCTTTACAAACTCAGCTTTAGCAAGTCCATTCAAAATAGTATTCATTGCCTTTGCATTGAAACTAAATTCTAACTTATCATCTTTAGAAGCTAGCACAACAGTCTTTATATATCTAGTTTCTACTACATCCCAAACATCAACACCTAAGGCCATTATGTATGTTCTCATTCTAACCTTCCAGAAGGAAAAATTTGTTCCATCAAACAGAGGAGGCTTATTGGCTGAATTCCCTTCCTAACTTGTCATGTTTAAGCTTACATATCTACCTTTAAATAAAAGGAATTGAATCTGATACCAATTGTTGAAATTACTAAGACAACTGAGAGGGGGGGTGAATCAGTTGTTACTGTGCTTAAACAATTTATGACTATTAAAAAAAAAATTAATCTCTTCCAAGTGACCATCAATATTATACAAGATATAAACAACATAAATAATGAACATCAGTCACACATAAGATACACAAAGACATATTTTCACGAGGAAACCGATAAAGGGAGAAAACCTCTTCTTCTTCGAATGATAGGCAGTCGGCTAAGTTCTGTACATCATCTATCTTTGAGCACCAACTAAATGTGAGGCTACTACCTCTATTTTACAAGCTTCAACTTGTTGAGAGCACCAACCCTCTAATTTCTCTAGCTCCCACTAGAAGGAAGCACCAACTCCCTGATTTCTCTAGTACCAACTCCCTGAGTGTTCCAGCACCAACTAGATGGAAGTACCTACTTCCACTTATACAAGCACCAACTTGCATACAAAAAACTTTGTGTTTTCCCAAGCACCACCCTGCCACCCTGTTTTCTAGCCATAACTAGATGAAAGCTTCAACTTCCAGTATTCAAGCACCAACTTGAATAACAGAGGACTATAGTCCTCCCTAGCACCTCCCTACCTCCATGTTTATAAATAAATGATTGAATAACCAACATTACAGATATATCAATTCTTACCACTTCTTCTCTATTCTTTAATTCTTCTCTGCTTCACTATTCTTCTGCTCTGTTCATACTTGATTTGACTTGTTGTCTCTTTCTATCTGATCTTTTTATGTTCCTCTCAAGATATTTGGTATGTGTTCATTCTTCTCTCTTCACCTTTTATGTTCTATTCAGCTTCTTTTTCTCATCTCTGAGTNCTGTGCATACTGTGATTTTCCTTTGTCCCAGTTCAACTCATTTTTCTGTGAGAACTACCAACTTCACACAGTCACATAATTTATCTTTTATGCTCTCCACCAATTCAGTTACACCTCGAATCTCCAAATAAACACATCAGCAACTGAATCGCCAAACATCCAAGAACTATGATTCAATTATGGTAACTAAATTGTAACTGAACAATTAACCGTGAAGTGAAACAGTATCCCTTCGATCAAATTCCTGATTAATCAGCACCATTGGATTAAACCTGCAGGGAATCGCATTTATTCTATATTCCCACTGGCTATGACCGAATACTAAACATAAAGTGATTTCGTGATTTCACGTTTCAGAAATCTTATGATGAGACAACTCAACTCTCCACTGGCTATGACCACAGGCCAAACATTCAAGTGCTTTGTTTGCTAGATCAATGATCCAAAACTTTGGTGATTCGAAGGTCTAGATCATTTCACGACCTCGCATATCGGGAGTTCCTGTGTCATATCCCTTTGAATCCTCCAAAGTGCAGGTCAACAAAATTCCAATTGCTCGCCACGTGTCCTTTGGCTCCAATGGCCAGGATTGTTTCATGAATTTGTGTATTGTGAGTTTCCACACCACGCTACTTTTACTCCTCCAATGTGCAAGTCAACAAAAATCCAATCGCTTTCCACGTGTCCTCTATCTCTAACGGCCATGATTGTTTCTGGACTTTGCATCTCATCTCCCTAGATAATCAACGGTCTAGATCTCTCCTCGATTCGATGGCTCAAATCATGTCCCGACTTCGCGTTCCGCGACTTTGGAGGTTAGAGCACCTCCTTCCTTTGACCCTTCAGTCAGTGAAATGATAATCTCTCACCACGTGTCCTTCTTGGATCGATAGTCCAGATCATTTCGCAACTTCATATTTCACGGAGTTGGAGGATGGCTCAGCCTTATCCTCTTCGCAGTTATACAGGATCTGACGATTTTTGGTCCTCGACGCTCATATCCAACATATGATATTTGTTCTCCTCTTCTACATGCTCCTCCTATCTAAATTCAGATCTGACAGCCATCGAAAATTTGGGATGGATGATCCAACGATCATTGTTTCTCCTCCTCCTGATCTTACACCTTTGTTCCTTCCATGCCATTATCGCTGCATTATTGATATTTATATCATTGGAAAACAAGTATACTCTCATTGTGTTGATATTTCCATCAATCAAAAACAAGTATACTCTGCCTTCTGTGTCTAAATATGCCAACAATCTCCCCCTTTGGCATTGATGGCAACCTTGATATTCTTCCTGGACATCCAACCATACCACTGTAGCATCCTTACCATTACCACACTTTTTCTCCCCCTTTGACATCAATGTCAAAGAAGAAACACTCTCCTCCCAAGTTATTGCAGTACATCTCGAAGGTATCAGATATGAAACAAGCACATACTCCCTCTGACAAGGTGAACAAATTAGACAAAAGATGATATAACCCCCAACTTCTGATGAAGATATCCAAAAGGTGTCACTGCTAATGGTTTAGTAAAGATGTCAGCTATCTGTTCTGTGGAAGGAATATAATTCAGCTGAACAACTCTGTTTGTAACTTGTTCTCTGAGAAAATGGTATTTTTTTGGTATATGCTTAGTCTTTGAATGAAGTACAGTATTCTTGGAGACACTAATGGCACTGGTGTTATCACAGTGAAGTGAGATAGGATCAGTCTAAGTTACCTTCAAATCTGTAAGAATTTGTATCATTCATAAAATTTGAGTGCAACAAGTAGTAGCTGAAATGTACTCTACCTATGTAGTTGATAAGGAAATAGATCCTTTTTTCTTATTAATCCATGCTACTAACGAGTCACCCAGGAAGAATGCACCTCCATTGGTGCTCTTTCTCTCATCCACACAATTTTCCCAATCAACATCTGAATAAGCAGTTAACATAAAATTATGATTTCTAGGATACCATAGACCATAAGTCATTGTGCCCTTCAAGTATTTGAATATCCTTTTTACAACTACTAAATGACTCTATTTAGGAGCATACTGATAACAACCTACCATTCCAACAACTTTCATTATATCAGGACCGTATGTTGTGATGTACAGTAGATTGTCTATCATTGATCGATATGTCCTTTGATCAACATCAAGTGAAATATCATATTTATTGAACTTGCAACCAACCACCATAGGTGTACTAACAGGAGAAGAATCTTCCATCTGAAATTTCTTCAACATCTCTTTCAAATATTTTTCTTGGGAGATAAATATTCCTGCAGAACTCTGATTTACTTGCAAGCGAAGAAAATATGACAATTATCCTATCATGGAAATCTCAAACTCTGCTTGCATAGAATTAGAATTTAGGAAACCACTGGACAGAGGAATCATTAGTACAACCAAAAATAATGTCATCTACATAAGCCAAAACAACTAGTAAATCATCACCTTCAGACTTAATGTAGATATTGTTGTCAACAGTACCTTTTCTGAACCCTTTGTCTTGTAAAACTTTGTCCAGACCATAATACCAAGCTCGTGGTGCTTGTTTCAATCCATATAAATCCTTCTTCAGTTTGCAGACATAGTCAGGATTATCTTTCAATGAGAATCCTTCAGGTTGCTCCATATATACTTCTTCCTCTAGATCTCCATTAGGAAATGATGACTTAACATCCATCTGATACACTATTAAGTTCTTATGACATGAATATGCAAGAAACATTCTGATGGCTTCCAATCTTTCCACTGGTGAAAAGGTTTCATCAAAATCTTGTCGTTCAACTTGTGCATACCCTCTAAAGACCAATATGTATTTATTCCTAACTTGTTCTTTTTCATTCATTTTATTCTTGAACACCCATTTGGAGCCTATTACATTCTTATCTTCAGGTCTAGGAACAAGCTCCCAAGTATTGTTCTTCTCAATCTAATCAAGCTCTTCATTCATATTTATAATCCAATCATCATGCTTGCTAGATTCATAAAAAAAATTAGGTTCAATCATAGATAGAAAAGCAACCTAAGATTGTTCTAAGTCTTTAATCAATTTCCTTCTTTTCTTAACTCCTTTATTTATATCTCCAATTATCTGATTTTCAGGATGATTATTTCTAACTATTTTGAGAGGTGTTTTTGTTTCTTTCTATTGATCTGTGTTAGCGTGAGTATTTGTGTCTTCATCTGATTCAGATTCTTCTCTTTATGATCCTTGGACCTATTCATCTTCAACTTTAACTATATATTATGTTCTTGGTTCAACACTGCTTACATTACATACTGGGATTTCTTCATCAACTTTATGTCGATACAATCAACCAATTTATGCCGCCTCTTATTATAACAGTTGTATCTTTTACTGTTTGTAGCATAACCTAAGAAGATACCTTCATCAGCCCTGTCATCATATTTGCCAATATTTTCATCATTATTCTTGATGTAACATTTACTCCCAAAGACTTTAAAATGTTTGATTGAAGCAGGTCTTCCAAACCATAGTTCATAAGGAGTCTTGTAACTGTGTGGCCTGAGATGAGATTTGTTAAGGATATGAACAACTGTGTGGATTGCTTCCACCCAATATGTCTGAGCAATATTCCTTTCATTCATCATTGATCTTGCCATCTGTTGAACTAATCTATTATGCCTCTCAACTACTCCATTTTGTTGTGGAGTCCTTGGAATAATGTATTCTTGTTTGATTCCATGTTTATCACATAACTCTTTGAAGTTCCATGAATTGAATCTCCTCCTCTATTAGACCTTATTGCCTTCAATATTTTTCTTGTTTGATTGTCAGTCAGAGCCTTAAACACTTAGAATTTTTCAAATGCTTCGTATTTTTCCTTCAAGAAGGCAACCCATGTTAATCTAGAATAATCATCAATAATCAACATAAAATAGTTTTCTTTTCATGTACCTTCTTCTCTTGATGGTCCACATACATATGTACTAACTAGAGAGGTTTTTCTTTTCAAGGAAAGTTTTTATATTTGAATTGTGTCTGAGTAAGATTTCCTATCTGGCAATGTTTACAAACAAAGTCATATGGCTTTGATAGCTTTGGAAGATATTTTACTGCCCCATTGTTTCTAAGCTTGATTATATGATCAAAATTTAGGTGTCCAAGTCTCCTATGCCATAGCCAACTTTCATCATACTTGCTTAATTGGAATTCTTCTTTTTCTTCTTTTAACACATAGACATTGTTTTCTGTTCTTATCCCTTTTGCAACCAACTATCCTGAATTCATAGACTTTATTTTACAATCTTTAGAAGTAAAAACAAATTCACATCCTCTATCAAAAACTTGACTGACACTTAGTAGGTTATGTTTCAGACCATCTACAAACAACACATCTCGAGATTTTCCTTTGCCATTACTCAGACTTACTATTCCTTTACCTTTTATTTTTCCCGGTGCATCATTTCCAAAAGTTACATTCCCTGATTTTCTTTCACTTGGAATTGGAAACTTACTTTTTTCTCCAGTCATATGTTTGGAACATCCACTGTCAATATACTAGGGATTCTTTTGTCTTTGGATTGATAACACTAGTCTACACTTATCATCTTCTTTCTTCTTCCAAACCTTGAAATTTTCAGCAGTGGGTTTCAAATCTGGCTTATAATTCCTTAAGCAACAATATGTAGCTTTATGTCCATAGTTATGGCAGGCGTAACATTCAGGTTCACTGAATAACAGATCATAATGATTGTTATGCTCATAATTGTTGTTGTGTTTCACCTGCGTCCTTTTCCCAACCATCACATGATTTATAGTCTGTGGTTATTTGTTACTTGGTTGTATCAATATTTGTTGTGGCATATAATTATTCCTTAAGTATCTTGATTGCTCATATCTAAATCTTAAAGAACAAGTTATAACTTTGTGACCAGAGTTAGAACAGAAAAAACAATATCCATAGAAAAATGATTTGTACCTAGAAAAAGATTGCCTTCTTTGAGCGGATCGATTTCTTCCATGTTGATAATTTCTTTGATCTATAGATTCGGTTCTGGTACTTTTTCTTTCATTCCTTCTTGGTGGCTGATTTTCTTTCTTTGTTTCTGCAGAGTAGTTGTTGTCAATGATTGTAGACTTGACAAACTTGATGGATTTTTTATTACTTGGATGATCACTACTTGATCCTTCTTCATAGCCCAAGCCAACTTTCAACTTTGGATTCCTTTGTTGATTTAGAATGGAGGTTAATCCTTCTGATGCTTTAATACTTGACAGATTTTGGTGATACAATGCCTTAAACTTCTCCATCTCTTTTTTGGTTTTACTATCTCTTCTTTTAAGGCTTCACATCTCTCTTTCTTCTCTGATAATTGTTGCTTCATAATGTCCTCTATTTTCTTTGCTTCTTCTAACTCCACTTTTAGCAAGGAAAAATCTTCATCATGTTTTTTACCATTCATTTTAAATTGTATCAACAATTGTTTGTGTTTTATCTTCTTAAATCTGAGTCTGTCTATTTCTTCCAAAGCACTAATTATTTCACCTTCCATATCCACCACAACTTCCTCATCATCCATGTCACCTCATGTTTCTTCATCATCAATATCTACCATATCCATAAGCATAAAATCATTCACTTTGTCTTCGCAGGATGAATCGATATCTATGTCTTCTGAGGAGTCGTCATTTCTTGCACACAAACTTTTATTTTTACCATATTTATTAAATTTGTATTTCTTTTCATCATCATAGTTTTGGTCCCTTTTCTGGTGAGGACACTTAGATGAAAAATGACCTATTTTACCACAGTTAAATCATTTGAAGGGCAACTTGGCTCGGTATTTGCCTAATCCTTTCCTTAATATTCTCACAAATTTTGCCTCAATATCATCTAGTTCTAAATAAATATTCTTGTTTGCTTTAAATGATGATTCTATAGTAATGGATTTATCTTTACTAATTCTCATTTCATATGCAGTTAGAGTTCCTAGGATTTGATCAATGGACAAAGCTTTAAGATCATTTAGTTCTTCTATTGCAGAAACTTTTGGATTAAATTTATCAAGCAAAAATCTTAAAATATTCTGAACTAAAAATGATTCTTCAATCTTCTCACCAAGACCTTTCATGGAATTCACAAGTTCTTCAACTCTAAAAAAATACTTGCTAACTGTTTCATCTTCATTCATATTTAGTTGTTCAAATTTCAATCTATATGTTTGAATTTTGGCATCTTTTACTCTCTCGTTTCCTTCATAACTGATAATAAGTTTATCCCACATTGCTTTGTCAAATTCAAGATGCATCACCTTTACAAACTCATCTTCAACAAGTCCATTCAAAATATCATTCATTGCCTTTTCATTGAAACTAAATTCTAACTTATCATCTTTAGAAGCTAGCACAACAGGATTTATATTTCCAGTTTCTACTACATCCCAAACATCAACACCTAAGGCCATTATGTATGTTCTCATTCTAACCTTCCAAAAGGAAAAATTTGATCCATCAAACAAAGGAGGCTTATTGGTTGAATTCCCTTCATGACTTGTCATGTTTAAGCTTACAAATCTACCTTTAAATAAAAGGAATTGGATCTGATACCAATTGTTGAAATTACTAAGACAACTGAGGAGGGGGGGGGTGAATCAATTGTTACTGTGCTTAAACAATTTATTACTATTGTTGTAGGAAAATCTCCCTGCGGATAGGTAGATCGCCTCTAAGAGATTGACCCTAACTCTAGACAGAAAATGCTTAACATGGACAGTGACTTCCTTTCAAATCCATCTAAACTAACACATGAGAAGGAAGGATGACAGAAGTACCTCTTTATCGATGTTTGTCCCTGCACGCTCCTAGTTGCACTTCATTCCTTTGCTTCTCGCTGGATCCTGTGGACAAAATAAGATACGACCACTTCCTACTCTATTGATATTAGCTTGAAAACAGATCTATCAATTAATGATAAGTTCATGTGACATCAGACACAAACTAGAAAGAAACAGGCCAAGCGTGTCATATTGATGAGAATAATGACAGCAATACTTACAATCGTAGATGCGAATGCGACAGCTTCGTTGAGTCCTCTTCGTCTAACCCTTGCCTGAAAGATCCACAACTTGGATAACAGCAGCTTCACTGATCACTCTCCTTTGGCTGACTATGTATTTTCTCCAAGATCATAAGTTTCATACCAACAGTTATTCCCCCTTTCCACCATCATAGAACCTGCTTATATAGGTTAAGAGGAGCTTAACCTCTTGAGTTATCTTTAGAACAAGTTAGGAACTTCCTCCTCAGATCAAGGATCTCTTGATGAAACCAAGAATTCGAACACAACTGCCTCCTAATCTCGAAAGATCCTCCCCTTATTATCCTCAACGAGCCAACTACTGCCTTAGATTAGGCAGCGCTCCCTTAGAAGGGGCATCAGAGCGTTGTAGCGCTCCCTGGTAAGTTTTGGAGGGGCACCAACGCTCTCAAGATGAGCAGCGCTCGTTCAGAGGGGGCAGGGGAGTGTTATAACGCTCCATGAAGCCTTATAGGGGAGCGCCAGTGCTCCTAGGGATGATATAGGGGAGCGCTCCCCCTCAAAACCTATGTTTCAGAGCTCTCTTCAGGTGTCAAGAGTTATTTGTCTTCAGTAAAGCAGTTCTTATTCTTCACATCAAGCATATGAGATGTTTTAAGTGTCTCCTTAGTGTCATCAGCATGGCAGTATGCTCGAACATCATTTGCGACACTTGTGACCAACTTGCGACACTTGCGAAAGTTGTAAGGAGGATGCGACACTTACGACAATTGAGAGGAACATGCGACACTTATCCAGCTGAGTAATTTTGACGTGTAACAACTATTCAAACAATTTTAAATCTCTTCCAAGTGACCATCAATATTATACAAGATATGAAAAACATAAATAATGAACATCAATCACACATAAGATATACACAGAGATATATTTTCACGAGGAAACCCATAAAGGGAGAAAACCTCTTCTTCTTCTAATGATAGGCAGTCTTTTATGTTTTGTACATCATCTATATTTGAGCACCAACTCAATGTGAGGCTACTACCTTTGTTTTACAATATTCAACTTGTTGAGAGCACCAACCCTCTGATTTCGCTAGCTCCCACTAGAAGGAAGCACAAACTCCCTGATTTCTCTAGCACCCACTAGAAGGAAGAACCAACTCCCTGAGTGTTCCAACACCAACTGGATGGAAGTACCTACTTCCACTTATACAAGAACCAACTTGCATATAGAAAACTTTATTTTTTTCCCAAGAACCACCCTTTCACTCTATTTTCTAGCCACAACTAGATGAAACCTTCAACTTCTAGTATTCAAGAACCAACTTGAATAAAAGAGGACTACAGTCCTCCCTAGCACCTCCCTACCTCCCTGTTTATAAATAAATGATTGAATAACCAACAATACAAATATATGAATTCTTACCACTTCTTCTTTGTTCTTCAATTCTTCTCTGCTTCATCATTCTTCTGTTATGTTCATACTTGATTTGAATTGTTGTCTCTTTCTATCTGTTCTTTTTTGGTTCCTCTCAATCTCTTTGGTATGTGTTCATTCTTATTTCTTCACCTTTTCTATTCTGTTCAGCTTTTGTTTCTCAACTCTGAGTTTGATCTCACAATGTGCATACTGTGATTTTCCTTTCTCCCAGTTCAACTCATTTTTCAGTGAGAACTACCAACTTCACACAATCACAACATTTCTCTTTTATGCTCTCCACCAATTCAGTTACACCTCGAATATCCAAAGAAACGCATTAGCAACTGAATCACCAAATTTCCAAGAACTATGATTCAGTTCTGCTAATTGAATCGTAACTGAACAATTAATCGTGAAGTGAAACAGTACCCCTTTGATCAAATTATCGATTAATCAACACCATTGGATTACACCCACAGGGACTCACGTTTATCCTATATGCCAACTGGTTGTGAGCGAATGCTAAACAGAAAGTGATTTCACTTTTCAAAAATATTATGATGAGACATCTGGACTCTCCCATGTCGCGATCTATGAAATGGAGCTTAGATTCTAGCTCCTTCCCTTCTCGTGATCACTGGCGGTGACCAAACGCTTATCTAGAAGGCACTTCATGACTCGTGATTTTGGGGATCTTAGTATGAGGTGTCTCGACTCTCCCAAGTCATGATCTCCGAAATGGAGCTTAGTTGGACTAGATCCTTCCTCTAGCCTTCGACGATGTGACCTTGTCTATGACCACAGACCAAACATTCAAGCGCTTCAGTTGCCATATCAATGGTCCAGAACTTTGGTGAACTGACAGTCCAAAACATTTCGTGACTTTGCATATCACGAGTTCCTGTGTCATATCCCTTTGACTCCTCCAATGTGCAGGTCAGTGAAATGCCAATCACTCACCATGTGTCCTCTGGATCCAACAACCAGGATTGTTTTGCAACTTTGCATATCGCGAGTTTCCACACCACGCTCCTTTGACTCCTTCAATGTGCAATTCAGCGAAATTACAATCGCTCGCCACGTGTCCTCTGGCTCCAACAGCCAGGATTGTTTCGCAACTTTTCATCTCGTCTCCCTGGACAATCAACAGTCTAGATCTCCCCTCGATCCGACGGCTCAGATCATGTCACGACTTCACATTTTGCGACTTTGGAGGTTAGAGAACCTCCTTCCTTTGACCCTTCAATCAACAAAATGTTGATCTCTCACCACTTGTCCGTCTTGGATCAACAATCCAGATCATTTTGCGACTTCATATTTCACGGAGTTGGAGGATGTCTCAGCCTTATCCTCTTCGCAGTTATACAAGATCCGACGGTTGTTGGTCCTCGGCGCTCAGATCCAACGTCTGAGATGTGTTCTCTTCTTCTACGCACTCCTCCTGTCTGAATTCAAATTTGACGGCCATCGGAAATTCGAGATGGATGATCCAATGATCATTGTTTCTCCTCCTCCTGAGCTTACACTTCTGTTCTTTCCATGCCATTATGGTTGCATTGTTGATCTTACTATCATTGGCAAACAAGTATACTCTCGTCGTGTTGATCTTCCCATCAATGACAAACAAGCATACTCTGCCTTCTGTCTGTAAATATGCCAACACTGTTTTACCCCTTTTTCGAACCGAATAGACTATCTCCAAAAAAGTTACCCCTTGGAGTCTTCTTTTACATTTTTTCATAATATCTAAACGTGAAAAACTATTGAGCTTACCTTCTCCGGGCTCGCTAAAAATTACATTGAAGGGGGTTTTGTTGTTTCTTGCTAATCGCATTTTCATCTTTGCATCTTTGGCCTAATTTGGGTCCATGTTGTTCTCAATTGAACCTTTGAAGCATGCCTTAAACGCAAGCCTTGTATCACTTTGCCTCTATGACCTGACACCTTGACCCATGGAGGAGTTTTCCCTAAGTGCCCTTTTCCTGCACATGTCTCCTTGCTCTGAGAATTAGTGTGTTCCTTGCACCTAGAACTAGTATGCTTGTGACACTTGTTCCTCCTTTGTAACGTAGCATTCTTTTATTCTTTTTCAAGCTCTTTAAAAAATTTAAAAAGACAAAAAAAAATTAAAAAACCCAAAAAGAGGGGACGAGAAATATATATTATTTTTTGGAAGAACAGTGAGTCACCCTTGGACAAAGCATATCCTTCCATTTTTTCGTCAAGATTTGGGATCTAATATGACCTTAGGAAATTTTTCTCCCTACATAGATTTGTGTCCTCCTCCGTTTGGTTACTCTTCCAAACACATGGAGAGTTTGTGTTGCCTCCTGCATCGTGAACTTATGCCAATGTCATGCTACCTGAGTCTGATCATCTGTTGTTCTTTTTTCCAAGGGAATTTTCACCCAACCTGAGTCGGCCTTTCTGCAGTTTGTCTCTTGACCTCAAACCCAATCATCCCAAAATTCCAATCAAGTCCTTGTTCGAAATCAATGAAATTCTCTGCTTGATCATCAACATCCTCTTGTATTTTCCCAACAAGCCATCGAAGACCTCCGGGTAGTGAATTCATACACTCACATTTCACTCCTACCTAATTTTTGAATATCTTGAAGTTGTTGCTCGAGCTATGAAGACCTCATCTCCAGGCATCAAGTATTGTTGGCTTCTTGAAGATGGATACTATACTTGTATATCTTTGATTTTGAGATGTAGATCCATTGTGTATTTCTTGCGGATACACTTTATATAGTTATATGGCATGGATCTACAGTGCATTTGATTGGTAGCCATGATTTATTTCATCCCGAGCATGCGTATGCCCAACTCGGAGAGACAATTTTTATTTTTGTAGATGGTGCCTCCCAAACTCTTGTCCCGGGCTCACTTGTTTCATACATTGGTGAAGATTTTGTAATGCATTTCATCCATCAGATTCTCTTATGACCTCACACATTAGGGGGAATATGTTATAACCCTAAATTTATCTACATATGCATATCTGGCCTTTGGCCCTCTTACTTGCATTTTTTTCCAAGCCATCACTGAGTTGATCTTCTAAAAAACCCATTTTTTGAAGATGTACGAGCCCTACACCAATACTGCCCATGTACATATGCTTTTTGCACCACTACAACCCATGTACGTATGCATGTTGCACCACTACAACTTGTGTATACTTGCAAAACTTGCAAAAAATAAAAAGTTGCAAGGAATTCGTTGAGATTACAGGCTATTGGGTAGTTTCCCAACTAATCCACCACCTATAGCCTGTCACCCACTAGCAAGAGGAGGTGAAAATGTCAAATTGATTCCCTTTCCATTCATTTGTCATTCAGTAGCAGGGTTTTCAACTTCACAACAAAGGATCAGTAGTTATGTGGTTGTTGTCTCTACATTGTTGGAACTTTTTTTAGGTAAGGGAATATACCTTCTCTATGCAACATCATCAAGTTCAATATCTAAAAATGATATAACAATGTAATTGGTTTTACTATACCATATTTAGCTAACTCTAATGTTATCTTTCTTAAGGTCATTTAACAAGGAGGAAGGGTAAAATTTTCAATCCATACTCAATGCCAACACAAAACTCAATATTGCAAGAAAATGAACCTACTTGATCATATCATGTAAACCTATAGTTGTTTCAATTATCTTCTTTGGAGCCAATCATATCTAGGTCAATTCAATTGTGCCCACCTCCCATTGAACCCAAATCCATGGTAAGACATTTTTTGTTCTTGATTTTGGGTTTGTTCATTGGGGATAGGGAGAGAAACCAACCACAATCAATGTGTTACGTGTTGTTGTAAGGTCATAGGATCCATTCACCATTAAACACCATTTTCTTGACAACAATCAGGGAAATCTTGAAACAACTAGGGGTTATTCTCACACCCATAACAAAGAATTTCCATTCAAGTGATCTCCTTTTCAAGGAAATCTAGATTAGTTCTTGGTAGGAAAACTAGAATAATTATCTCCATGTATTTTGCAGACATATGCTTTGGTCTAGACTACAACAAGCTATTTTTATTTCCACATAGTTGAGACTTGTCACATTAACAAAAAATGTCTTTTAATGCATCGGTACATCCTTATTTATTCCTCCACTTTCAACATATGTAAGCCTTATTCAAGAGATAAAATAGGGTATTCCTCTAATGCATTCAGTATAGGTTTTACTTAATAAAATTCAAATAAAATACACTACAAATATATAGGGAAATTAAGGTCTACCTCCATCAAACAATAAGTTGGTCATTTATCAATGGTTTATGGATGCCAACCAATATGTTGCTCTATTACACTAAGCTCTTGTGATGGACCCTAGCCAAGAGTTAGAGAATTATGGACACTTGATCAATGGATTAGTGAATATGGTGGAGATTGTTGGAGTGAAGAATATAATTAACAATCTTCCAACTTTGATGTTTCAAAATATCCCAATCTTGGGAAAATTGGTTAGCATGCTATGTAATATACAAGATTGTTGGTAGAATAGTGATCTAATTATTAATTTTAGCAAGCGGGCCTCTATAAATGGTTATTTAGCCTCTATACCTTAAGGGTTACTCAAAAAAGATAACATATCTTATGCGTATTCTAGCCTCTCACAAGAAGGTGAATGTAAGACCACTTCCATCATCATGATTCCTAGTCTCCCTCCTCTACCTATCATCATGAGGAAAAGAAAGCATGATGAATTCTGCCAACATTTTCTAGCATAGTATTTATGTAGGTGTCAACATGGTGTCAATTTGTAGTTTAATTGATTATCTATTAATAAGCATTTCAGATACTTTGCTTCCATCCCATAGTGATAGATAGTGAATATATTTTCATGGGTATAAGGGTTTGAGTATAGGAGAGTGCCCTATGAAATGGAGCCTCCATGCAAAGAGAAACATCCTCATCATTATCATCCCATTAAACTCACCACTCTTAGTGAATATTCATCTAATGCCTTCACAACCACTACATACTCCATTGGTGTGAACCGCAGCTTGGCAATTTTCCCATAGTGCACATTGTGAGGATTTTCAACACAATTCACCTCCACAGTTGATGTGGATGTTGTCATTATCATTCTCATGTAGTGTTCTAATGTATTTAGACTATTTGATCCATTTCATTCCCTTCTCTTCCCAAAAATTAAATTAAATGAATAACACTATTGTAATTTCAATTCAAAGAACAATAGGATGATGATATTGAACCAATGAGAAAAATAAAAGAAATCCCAATGATGAATATACATGCATAGTAGCATGTCCCATGGAGTCTAAAATCAATATTACATGCCATGCCCTACTATATAACCATTATTAGATGGATAGATAGATAGATAGATATATTTTATTAAATCATCCACTGGGTTCAAGGGAGAATATGGGGACAACAAATTTAACATTATGAGCATCAATTTCCAAGAAAATAAAGGAAAAAGATTATGATAAGTAGAGCTATTAGTGCAAGGGAAGGACACAAATCATGGGCTTGGCATACTCAACTAATTTTGGGCCCCTTTTCTCTACATCAAGAACTAGTATCATTGTTGACTCTACTCTCAACTATCGGCTTCTTGCTTACATCATTTTCTTAGCCAACCTTGTTGTACCTCCACATTTCCAAATACCCAACATAACCTTTCATCCCACAACTCCTTTGGTAGTTAATTTCTTCCTATTTTACATATCAACCTATGTGATTTGGTTCTTACTTACGTTATTACTTAATTTCCATGCCATGGGATGTTAAGTTTCAAGTAGTTTTGTCCTTTTATCTTCTTCTATTTGTTAAAGTTGTTATGTATTATTATTGTTTTCTTTTGGCATTTTTCTCCATTTCCATTTTTATAGCATTCATGTACATAAATATCCATCACTTTTTATATCTAATGGGCACCTTTCTTCTTCTATATCCCACTCTTCAGACCATTTCCTGCATTGTCAGTCCCATGTTTTCTTCTTTCTATATCAATTGTAATGGTTTTAGCTAGAATATTATCATTATCCATGGATTATATATTTTCTCTTTATGGAATATAATTTCTAATTTCCTCCAATTCTATTGGGTATGGTCATATTTCAACTAGGGGTATCTCATAAGGGGTAGGGTTTCCTACTCTTAAATAACTTGGTATTAGGTGTTTGTGTTCTCATTAAATATGGTTCCATATATTTATGGATATACTTGGTCCCCATACTTCACATCCATAAATAATTATTGGGGTTATCAACATTTTAAAGAGGGGACACAACATTTTCTAGTGCCAAACCTCTTTTGTCTTGCATCTATTTTGAAACAAGAAGAATGCCTTCCACACTCATCGTAGTTTATCATGCATGCATACCACCTTAGCTTCTCAAATAAATATAGTTCCAAATATTTATAGTTTTAATTTATATTTAATGGATCATCTTTTCATTAGTTGATTTGTGGATATCTTGTTATATTTTTTAGTGTTGCTTTTTCATGTGTTCACATTCATATGAACCTCCATGCAAAAGGAGTTTAAGGCCTTAAGATGATCATGTAGGTTGTATAGCATCTTAACTATTAGTGTCAAATTGTTTTAATATAAAAATATTTATTATAATCCCAGATATGTTCACCCTTCTACCACCTTTGTTGTTGATCCATTCCTATAGCTTATCTATGTAAAGACTGAACAATATGGGGGATAAGGGGAAACCATATTTCACCCTGATTTCACTATTAAAATTCTCTAAAAGACTCTCTAGAATTAATTATAATTTTAACCTTTACCTAATCATATATCATTTGTAGTATTTCCCTCCAACCATTCAAGGCCCCCATTTATGTCAACCTCTCCCAGGACAATGCCAAAGGCCTTTTTTAAATTAATAAAACAACATCATAATTCTTATCCTTTGTTGTCCCGAGTATTTTCTATTATGTGCCTAAATGTGAAGCAATGTTTGATGGTGGAGTGATTTGATCGAAAACCAACTTGCCTTTTATCTCTTTTGTCATTTTCCTCTTCTTATTTTCTCACTTTTTTTCTCCGCAAACCCTCATATGATCCTGAGAAACACATGGTTGATTATGATGGTTTTTTAGTTCCCCGAGATATTTTTGTTTCCCCCTTTGAATATGGGAAAATGAGGTTTTTTTCCCAACAACTTGGGAACCCTTGTTTGACCATGTTATTGAGTTGGGTTATGATGTGTCAATTGAGGGAAACATTTTCCCATTTTATATACTTTGGTTGCAACTCTTTGATATCTTTTTATTTTCTAGGAGCCATCCTAATTATGCACATCCTCTTTAGTGAATATTTATTCCTCTATGTTGGTTTTCATAGGTTTGTGTATCTCTATTGGATTTCATACAAATTTATCACGTGATAAAACCACTAGGTCAATGTGATATCATTAGCTACCACCTATTTTTGGCTCTATGGTTCCCTCCAAATGGAATTGAGGCTTTCCTTCGCCATATTCAAAATTTTGTATTGTCTTAACCTCACAAATTTACCTTTCTTCTTGTTGAAAAAAATTAATGTATAAAGAATAAGATTTATTTTCTCTTGTCTCTCATGTACATTACCCTTTCTACCTTACATTATTTGTTGAACCATGGATTCACTGGAAATTTTTTTGATGATGCCATTCCTTTCACTAGTTTCTTAGATTTGCATATTACATTTATTAGATTAGAAAAATATGCAATAACATATAACAAGGAATATAACCGGTGTATTATCATATACAAAGAATCAAATAAATTAGTTAATCAAAGAATGCAAAAATAAAAGAGACAAGAGAGACAAATTTCACGTGGCAAAACTCGAATGTGGGGAAACATCTATGGAATTTGGTCTTCTATTCTTCAAGTAAACTCTCCAATATTTTATTTTATTTTGTGAATAAAAAGTGGATCCTTATATTAATTTCAAATGAAAGCTTACAAAAAGATCAACAGCCTATCTACCTACACAAAAATTCCTACAGATGAAGGTATAACTGATTACATTTCTCTTCTCGGTTTCTCAAGGTCCAAGTCCCCAAAACCATCAGATCAGATCAACAATCCCTGATGGCCCGTAGCCAATGGCTGAGATCCTCTTCTTGACTTCACGTTTCATGTTGTCGGAGGAGTGGCTTGCACTGATTTCCTAAAACCTGAACCCGCGAACTTCACTACGGTTGTATCGCGAGTTCGCATTTCGCGACTGTTGGCTGCTCCAGATTTCGGGATTTCGTGCCTCGGGATAGCGAAGAACCGAGTGTTCCCCCTCTTCCGATGCCCAAAATTGTGAGTTCTTCAGGACCAGATCGACGGTCCATATTTCCTCAGGATCAACGGTCCAGATCCTCTCTCGGATTTCACAAATTCACATTTCGCGACTTCGCAAATTGGGAAAAAATCTCCCTCTGAGCTTCTGACTCCCGATTGTCGAGTTCCCGAAATCATCTGTCAATGGTCAAAATCTCCTCAAGCACCAGCATTCCAAATTTTAGGATTTTGTGCCTCAGGGTAGCGAAGAACCGAGTGTTCCCCTTATTTTTATACCCAAAATTGCGAGTCCTTCAAGACCATATCGACGGTCCATTTTTCCTCGAGATCAACGATCCAGATCCTCTCTCGCATTTCGTGATTTCTTATTTTGCGGCTTGGGCAGACAAATCCCTTCAAGCTCCTAACTCTCAATTGTTGAGCTCCCACAAACATCTGTTGGCTGAAGATTTTCTACACTGACACTTACAGCTGCCCTCTCTCCTGAGCTTCTGCTCATTTTTGACTTGGAAGAATTTCTAAGTAGACAGAGGTGGCACCCCGTCAGGATTAGGGCCATCCAGTTGGGCAAGCTCCTCGCATTGGAGCCAAAGGAGTGAGGTTTGGGACTGCCTGGAATCATGGAGAATGATATGTTGGATAGAATCAACCCCTGCATTGGCCAGTCTATCTGCTACTTTGTTTTCACTTCATCAAATGTGTGAGGGGGTTAGAGTTAGAGAGGGTCTGAGAAGAGACTGGAAGCTGTAAAGAGGGCCAAGGAGGCACCAACTGGGAGTGATTTTTCTTGGATCTCTTCCATTGAGGATTTTTTTTGCCAAGTCTATTATGATTTTGGAGTCTCTTCAATGATTAGACAAGTGAGGTTTTGATCCAGAGCCATTTTCACTTCTTTGATGAGACCCCAATTTTTTGTTGATTTATTGGTGTTGCATCTGAGATTTTATGCAATGAGGCTTTGTAATTGTCCCAAGTTGTTTCTTATGACCTCTCCATAGCCTGAGTGTCCTAGATTTCCTTTTGATGCGCCATCAAAGTTGACCTTATGGAAGCCTGGCAAGGGGGGGGAACCACTTAGAGGGACTGAAAGATTTTGAAATTAGGAGGGGTTGTGGATGAGGGGTGGAGTGAGCAAACGAGAAGCCCCAAGAGTTGAGGAGCGAGATCTCACCTAGGTCAGTGGGGAAGTCTTCCTTGGTCTATAATTGTAGATGAAGAGTTTCTTGGAGATGCAAGAGGATTGTATTCCAGAGGAGGGTGGGAGGAGATGGATGGGAATGAAAGATTCTTATGTTCCTCTCTTTCCATAGTTGCCAAACTATAAATCCTGGTAAGAGTTGCCAGGTTCTGTTCAGGATAGGACTTTCGAAGGAGTTGGAGCCCCAATCCCTGATGGTGCTTATGATACCATTTTTAACTCATTTGGTTCTTCTCATGAACTGAGTGTCCTGGTTTGAGATGTTCTCACTAAGTGGACAGTTATTTAGGAGGTGCTAATGGTTTCTGCCTAGAGATGGCAAAGATGGAAAATCAAGGGGCCAATGAAACTCGTCTTTGAAGATTGTCCCAGGTTAAGATCTTGTTATGGAGTAGAAGCTAGATAAATGTAGAGATTTTGGGCCAGAGTTTTGATTTCCATATTGTTGTCCAGATGCTATCTTTCTGAAGATTGTGGAATTTCTCCTGAAGAGTGTATCCCTCCTTGAGAGTAAATCTTCCATGAGGTGTGTATCCTGATCTAAGAATGTCTTGGTCTGTGATTTTTCGGATTCACCTTTGGGTTGTAGCGTGTTTCTAGTGTTGCAAGTCACAGTCCATTGCCACTTGGAGTTCCTTATGAATAGATTTACATCTTTACCAGGGAGAGCTTCTGGGGGTATCTGTCCACAAATATTCTACTTTGAGAGTGTCAAGATCTTGAATGTGATTTTTGTAGGATTGTAGATTTTATTCCAGTTTAAGGGGTGAAATTTGTTGCCAGGAATCCATCCAGAATAGGGCATTCTGTCCATTGTAAACTTTCCATAAAGCATGCTCTTATATGAGTGGTCAGTTTTTCCAGGCCGCATTCCAGATGTTGGAGCCATGAATTTGCTCATGCATTCTCATAAGTTGACTTTGGTGCGTATTTGGGGAATATTTGCATTTCCATAGTTTTTCCTAGATGTCTGTTGGTGTTTTGAGCCATATCCACCAAATTCTTGCTCCCATGGTGCTATTTAATTTTCCAGGGTTCTGGAGGCCCAAACCACCTGAATATTTGGGCTTGTAGACTTTGTCCCAACTAACTAGGGCCCATTTTTTGTTTGGGTTGTGTCCATGCCATATAAATTTCCTTTGCAAATTCCTTATTCTCTTTATGAATTATTGAGGGGAAACTAAGGATGAGAAGAGGTAAGTTGGGATGGCTTGGAGGACTGAATTTAAGAGAACAATTCTAGCTGGAAGGTTGAGGGAGAGAAAGGTCAAGTTTTTAAGATGGTTGGTGATGGAGAGTAGGAGAGAGTCGCAGGAGATGTTTGTGGCTACTGAGTCAGGAAGATGAAGTCCCAGGTAGTGAGAGGTAAGAGTACAAATAGGGGTGTTGAGAAGTTGAGAAAGGTGTTTTTGGATTTCCATAGGAGTATTAAAAAAGAAGAGTTGTGATTTGGCCAGATTAAAGGTGGTGCCAGAGGCTTCCCTGAAATCATAGAGGATGGAGATTAGTTTAATTGATTCTTTCACGATGGGGGTGTTCATTAGCAGTGTTTCATCGAAAAATTGGTTGTGGGAGGCTGTCATTTGTAACCCATGAAGAAGGATGCCTTGGAGGGATCCATTTTGAATTGAAGCCTTGATATAACATCCTAGAACTTCAGCCATTATGACAAAAAGGAAAGGGGAGAGAGGGTATGCTTGCCTTATTCATCTTTAGGGGGAGAAAGGTTGAGAGGGGACACCATTAACAAGGATTGAGAAAAATGTTGAGGAAATGAGGTTCATTATCCAAGAGACCCATTCCTTGTTGAAACCAAAAGCCGATAGGAGAACTTTCATGTATTGCCAGTTTAATTTGTCAAAAGATTTTGAAAGGTCAAGTTTTAGAAGCATACCTGGAGTACGAGTGATTTTGAGTGAGTGAATGATTTCATGGACAAGTATGATGCTATCCATGAGTGAAAATCTCCATCGGATTCGATAACTATCATTTTTCTATAGCGAAATCGATGATTTATAGCATTTGCCTTCCTTTGACATACCTTGATTGCTCCTTGGAGATGATGAAGGGTAGAATTGTCTTGAGTCTTAGAGATATGACCTGGGAAATGATTTTGTAGATCACGTTGCAAAGAGTTATGGGTTTGAAGTTATTCGTATTTGTGACCCTTTCTTCTTTGGGTATTAGGGTGAGGAAAGTGGCATTTAGTGTTGGAAGAACTTTGCTTGAGCTACGTGATTCCTCCACTAGCTGCCACACATTCTCCCTTAACATTGGCCAACAGGAGTGGAAGAAGTCAGTTGTGAACCCATCTGGACCTGGAGCCTTGCCTGTGGATAACTCCAGAATAACATTATCCACTTGTGCTTGCGTTATTAGTGTCATGAGAGCCTCATTTTTTTCATAGGTGATTAGAGTTGGGATATTTTGGGTCACCATCTCTATTGCTGAGGTGCGGTCCACCTTGGGTTCTAAGAGGAGATCCTTGTCGAAGTTTGTCAGGTCATGAATAATTTCCTGATGAGTTAACAACATGTTTCCTTGCGAGTCATCCAGCTTCATGATGTGATTGATAAGGCTTATGTGGATCAGAGAACGGTGGAAGAATTTGGTGTTTTTGTCTCCCTCGTTGAGCCATTGAACCCGTGATTTATATGTCCATAGGATTTCTTCCTTCTTGTGTATTTCTTCTAATTTCCATTTGAGTTCAGTCTCCTCCTGCTATTGAGTGATTGTGTATCCTGCGTGAATGAATTGTTCTTGAAGGTTCTCTAGTTTTTGTTCCAGAATTTTCCTTTCCTGGAAAATGTTCCCAAAGACTTCTTTGTTCCATTTGTGCACCTGTTGTTTAAAATGTTTGAGTTTTTGCTGGAAGCAATACATTTTTGTAACCCTCTGTGTTTTCGTAGTGATCCACCAGTGGCGGACTAACTCCTAGAAATTTGGATGGGAGAGCCAAAAAATTTCAAATCTGAAGGGTTTAAGATTGGGGGTGGTAATAGTGTCAACCCAGAGCTAAATCGGCTAGTGGTCTAAACCTGCCTTCGGGAGGATGTTGGAGTCTACTAGGGAGCCTTCCAAAAGGATATTTTTCGAGATGAGGAAGTTATCAAGACTACATGTTATTTGTTGGTGACCTGATCTTTTGTTGGTCCAGGTGTAGGTGCCATTGCTATTCTCAATATATACCAGCCTGAGGTTCTCTATGAGTTCCTAGAATTTTGCGCTATCCTACTCCAGGCACTTTTTTCCCCGTCGTTTCTCCTCCACCATGAGAATCATGTTGAAGTCGCCCCTATTATCCATTGCTTACCCTCTGCTAAGGAACCTAGGTAAGCCACTCTCTAAAGAAAGAGGTCTTTGTCTTGGTTGTTCTGTTGTCCATAGGCATTTGTGATAATTCCCTCCTTATCTGAACCGATGGCTCTGTAGTGCATTGTGATGGTGCATGGAGTGGAGAATCCTTTATCAAGGATGACTGTAGTAGGATTCCATAGGATGGCCAGGCCTCCTGAAGCCCCTTTTGATTCTATTTGATAGGATTCACAGTTACGCCAGCATATTTTGATGATATCTTTTGCAGTTTTCCCTTCACATTTTGTCTCTTGTATCAGGAATATATCAGGGTCTTCAGTTTTAATGCAGTTTCGGAGAATCCTTTGCTTGGATATTCCATTTAGGCCTCTGATATTCCAGGTGAGGATCTTCATAGTTAACAATTTGGTGGGTGTGAGAAGGAGATCTCTGAGAGCTTGTGAATCTGTCCTGAGATGATCATATAGTTTCTTGCCTCCTTTATTAGCTAGTGAGTCGATTTTTTGCCCTGTCGCTTGTTTTCTTTTGGGTGTTTTCTTGGATCTAGGTTTGAGTCTATGTTGATCCCCAACCTGGAGGTATCCCCTACTGATGAATCTAGAAATACCTTGTGAACTTTCCTAATTTGGTCCTCTAGTAAGGTTTGGAGATCCTTATTGTTGAGTGCCTCTTCTAGTGTGTCTAGGTAGATTTCTGCTAGGTCCTACTCATCCATTTCCATGACTGTGTCTTCTTCTCTTTCTAGTTCTATCCCTGAGGCTGGGTGAGTATGTGGGTCTCCTTGATTTGCTGGGGTCTGAATCCCTAGAGACGTTTGATCTTCCTTGCACTTGTTGAGATCTTTCCCCACATTCCTGTGGGGGTTTTCCACATCTTCTACCTCTGGAAGGCAATTGAGGGCTTCAAATGAGTTCTTATTCAGGTTCTTTTTTCCTTTTCCATTTGTGGGATTTTTCTGAGCTTGTTTCCTTTGATTTTGGACCTGGTTG
>SNQJ01S0010167.1:424333-435178 GCA_010110895.2 Picea sitchensis
TAACTATTGATTATTTCTCATATATTGTGCATGGTGTATTGTGGTGTATTGGTGTAACTCTTATACTATTGTTCATTTCTCATTGGATATAATTGAATGGTTTAAGTATAAGTTTAAAAAGGTTTTAAATTGTACTTGATACTAATTCACCCCCCTCTCAGTATCAATAGACTCAACATCCATGTTCGATTCTTTGCTTGTATCCATCTCTTCTTGTAGATATTGGTCTTGTAAGTGAAATGGTGACTCAAAGGATGATTGGCATGCCCATGAGTTCTCTGGATCATTTATGAAAATGTTACGGTAAGAGGGGGCTTTATCCCCCCCTTTTGCTCCCATTCTTCTCTGGTGGTCAGTTCTGGGGTGCAGAGGCATTCAGCACATATAGAGGAGTTCAGGCGTGGTCAGGGTGAGAGGGAATTTGGTGCATGTAAACACTAACCTTGCAGAGAACTCTTCAGTAAACTCTCAAATATTACAATGCAAGGACATCCCCACATATCCATTACCTCACATTACATTTTCACACCTAAAGGGCCTCCTTCACCTCGATTATATATGAGAGAGTGAAAGGAGAACAATTTCCATGATGCATGTGGGATAAACCCTTAATGATGATGCATGATGCAAGATGCATGTGGGAGAATATAGATAGTTATTGAAGAATAAATTTACAAAATGTCATAGGCATGTACATGAAACCATTAGGAAATCATTAACAAATTCTAACACCATTGTTGTTTTGATTTTTTCCATTAGTTTCATGCATTGATTCATTGTCTTGTTTCTTTTTCTCATGAAACCTAATCAGGAGATGATTCTTTCAATTTTTTCTATGAATATTTTTGCATATTCTATGGTAACATTTATTGATTTTTGTGGCACTTGTGTTCTAGTACATTGTCTCCCCAACCTCCTTTATGTCTACTTAATCTCTATGAACAATGGGTCATGGTCCAAAAATATATCCTCATGGAAATTGTACATTGTGAACATTGTTATCTTGTCTATTATGATGTTTGTTGAAATAATTATGTAATCTACTACAATTTGACCATTATGTGTGTGGCACATGGCCTCTCCCAACCCATTCCATCGTTCAAAACCAATACATATAATGATGTTGTACATGTTTTACAAGTGTAGAATATATTTTCCAAAGTGTGTGACTTCATTTCTTCCATCCGTTGATTCCATTTTCCAAATCCTCTCATCTTCAGTCAACAACAAGGGGTGTGTGCTTCTTATAAAACTTACCATTTGGAGGTTATTTTTTCTCCCATTGAAGTTCCCTACTAGAATTGCATCCCTATGTTCTTTAAATTTTGTTAAGTCCTTAGTAGGTGGTGGTACGACCATTCATTGCCCAATCCTCATTTCCTATTAAATTCCATTTTTGTGGGGGAAAATAAAATGATGCTAAGAAGGTGCTAGTTCTTCCCTCGTGTATTTTAAGCTAGAAATATTGATTTTTTTGTTGATTTTATTCAACTTTATATTTTCATGAAACTTGTACTTTATGATGTTGTACATGTTTTACAAGTGTAGAATATATTTTCCAAAGTGTGTGACTTCATTTCTTCCATCCATTGATTCCATTTTCCAAATCCTCTCATCTTCAGTCAACAACAAGGGGTGTGTGCTTCTTATAAAACTTACCATTTGGAGGTTATTTGTTCTCCCATTGAAGTTCCCTACTAGAATTGCATCCCTATGTTCTTTAAATTTTGTTAAGTCCTTAGTAGGTGGTGGTACGACCATTCATTGTTCAATCCTCATTTCCTATTAAATTCCATTTTTGCGGGGAAAAATAAAATGATGCTAAGAAGGTGCTAGTTCTTCCCTCGTGTATTTCAAGCTAGAAATATTGATTTTTTTTGTTGATTTTATTCAACTTTATATTTTCATGAAATTTGTACTTTCTGATGTATACAATCCCCCCATGTATCTTATGAATATAAATCAACATAAGATTAGTCTATAGCATATAAATCAAATCTTGAAAGGATTTTAGAACACATGGAAGCAAAGCCTAATCTTAGCTATAACACATACACCATCATCGATCTCATCATCTATCTCACAAATTTTGTCCAGCAAGCTTCTCATATTAATGATGAAAATAGTTTCATAATGTCTAGACCAAAATCCATTTGTTCATCATATCCATCCTATTTATGCAAAAAAGTGAACACAAAAAATGAATTTAAATCATTTCATTTCTCAACTGCTCGGACTCCCCACGTTGCTAGTCAATGTTTGTTCCTTTTCCTTCTCTTTATCAACATATTATTTCCAAGCCTCGAAGGTATCGTTGTCATAGGTTTCTTGGGGGAAGAGATGTTGATCCAATGGAACTTTGAGCAAGGATATTTTCCTCTTTACTTTCTCAATATACTTTTCCACTTTTGGTAAAGTGGCTTTAAGCATTGTGATTTGTTTTGTTGGAATCTCCACATAATCCTTTAGTTTTTCAATGGTAATCATGAAATAGACTAGAGATTATGTCTTTCTTGTAGAATTTCATCTTCTAATGCATTGGTTACTTTATATTGTGGACAAAAGTCATCAATTGAACCAAGAGAAGGTAAATTGCATTTAGACATAACCCTTTCTATAGCCTGCCACATTTTAGTACTACTTGTTATATTTGATTGAATTTTGTCCCAAGATCTATGAGACAAATCCTTTCAATAGACAAGACCACAACCAATTCCAATCATTTCATCCTCACTTAAGTATGGAACCTCTATAGATAATATTCCATGATACTCTTACCATCTTTTAGCATAGTCAAATTATAGTTGTACCTATTCCCATGTGAGCTTCCATGATTGGATGTGCTTTTGAAGGTCCATAAAAGTATCAATTTGTTTCTAAAACAATTGATCTTCCTTGTAAAAAAAATTCTAGGTGGCATTCAACATATCCTAGATTTCAAGAGAATATTGGGTAAAACTTTCAAGATCACATTGACCTTGGCTATTTTCTCTTGTTGTTCTCTCATATTCTTAATTGTTTGTCCAAGTTTTTCCATGGTGGCTTCATTAAAATCCAATCCAACAAAGACTAAAGATTCAAAACTAGTATATTTAACACTATACATAACATCTTCTGAAGTCAACATGATATCCTTATCTACGACGATTTTCATTCTTTTATATGATTTCCTAAAAACATTCTTAGTTTTTATATCAAATGTAAAATTTTCAAGTCAACCACATCCATAGGTGTGGGTGTGGGCATATCTTAATTGGTGATCATCCTAGATGTGGTCATTCTTGTGAAATTTTAAAGTTAATAAACTTCCTTGATGGGTCCTCCTCCAATGACTGTGGTTATATTTCTCATATTCTCATGTTTACTTTTATTTAATCTCATAACTTTGGCATCTACCTCAACCTTATTTCTTTTCTCCTCTTATAATATTAACTTAGCATCTAGATTTTCGTTGGCTACTATTTCATTAGAAAATTTCCCTTCTCAACATGCCTTCCTAAATCAATCTTGTTGGACACACCTACCACACTTAGAGGGGGGGGTGAATGAGTGTGGGGATCTTTTTCCTAAAACTTCCCTCTTACACAAAACTCATTAGTTAGCATTCGACATTTACTCATTACTCATTGTTTTCATTAATAATCAGTTAGATGTGAATACATATCATCAACATATATCATTAATATATCATCAACAAATCAATACTTCACAAGGAACACAAGATAATGTACAATTTTCTTTTTATTATGGACTTCAATCCGGGGTTTTTGACAATGGCGGAATGGAGTAAAACTCTACAAGAGCACCAGCTTCATATGCAAGACTCAGCTTACATTAGCAGCACCAAGCTGAGATGATATGGGGGCAATAATCCTCAGCGGAATATCAATCGTACCGCAAATAAGAGCATCAATTCATGCACCAACCTGTGCCAAAACAACCTGTAATCAACTGTTACCATAAACAAGTGCATCCAACCATGTGTACCAGTATATAAAAATCCTTTTCCAACTACTCATCAACAATGAATCATCAATATGTACCAACATCATCAATACCACCTCGTAATGACAACTCATCAAGCACTTGTCTTAACCATGACTAGTTTTGGATTGATTAACAACCCTAACTTGAAATAATCATAACTTTGTACACTGTGTGAATAAAGATCTGGCCGATACAAAATGTTCTTAGATTAATGTTTATACAAGTCCTCAAGGTGTAACTACTGTAACCTCTAGGAAAGAATTGTAGCAAAAGATGGCACCTTGAATACGGATTGATACAGAGCGACCTTGTAGAGTGTACCCAACACGTAATATTTGTTGAATCGATCTGAAGCTGTTCTAGAGCAATACTAAAGAGCGTAATATAACCAACTGGTGGCTAACTAAATTTGTAGGTATTTATGAAAAGAGAAGTTATGATGTGTTTAGAAACACTTGTTTTGACTAGTTTTAGGATTGGTCACAAACCCTATTTTTCCATGATTAACTCCCAAAATACAACGACACACAAGATGAATTTTTAACCACATATACTTGGATATGTTTTCTCACGTCATAGAAATTTTAGGATCTGAATCATTATATAAAAGAGTTATAAGCATAAATGGGTGAAGATGACACATAGAAATACTTATACCTTAGAAAGCACCATCAAATAATTTATCCTTCCTTGCATTTTGGCCTTCTTTTCTTACCCACTTTCCTCAGAGATTTGACAGATATCCTTGTTTACCTTAGTCACCCTATAGATATTCAATATTCTCAAGTGTTCCGATAAGAATCTCTGAGAAGCTCTCCATCAGCCTCAGCGATATTCTCTGAAGCTTTCCATTGATCCACAAAAGGATGATCTACGAGAGAATGCCATTGCTATCTTATTTATGCTTTCATCATGGTTTAGGTCCTTAACCCATTTTTAGTTCACATAACCCATTTCTAGGTCGCTTAACCAATTTTTCCTTATTTTAGGGTTAACCACTTTCCATAAAATGAGGAAAGTTCCCCAATGCTTTATCATTTAAATATTCTTCATTGACTTTGTCACCTTGCTTTTATGTTTCTTGATTTTGTCACTTCTCTTGATTATTTAAAATAATCCCACTTGAATTTGTCACTTTTAATTTATCATTTTAAAATAATATTAACCCCATTCTAGGTCACTTGGCTTCTTTCCTTGTTTTGGGGTTAACCACTTTCCAAAAATAAAAAGTTCTCCAATACTTTGTCACTTTACTTTATCATTTCTTGATTTTGTCACTTTTTTTTTTTTTTTTTTTTTTTTTTTTTTTTTTTTTTTATTATTTAAATAATAATTTTTTCTCTGTAAGTCCTTTGACTTCTTTGACCTTAGGGCTTCAAGCCTTGAAGTGGGGGTCCTTCATATTCGTAAAGCCATAATTGTATCAAACCACAGAGTTATGTGACATTCCGCCACCACCAGAAATGGCATGACAAAGCACTATCCATATAGGATAGTTTACCGCCAGCTAATTTCTTTGGTCTTCCATCTGTTGTTACCATACAAGCATGGGTCCTCCACAACCAACCGATTCGCTTCTGGATAACTCAATCCACAAAAGCATGTTAGTGGGGCCTACACCATAAAGGGGACCACTTTGAGTTCATCCGTTTGTGCCATAATCTGTGATAGGATGACAGGCGGACATAGAGCATTCTTCTAGGATAACTCTCAATCCTGGCGATCTTCCAGTAGGGAACTTCACCATAAGGGGCCCGCTTTGGAGTTCATCCATTTGGTACTTACTATCAATCCTTGATAAGACAATGATGAGTCATCTATACATTTTCCAACAGTATCATATACCAATGAAACCATCGATCCATCTTTACATCATGTATCAATGACAACTCATTGATCCATCTTCTCATTCTCATCAAGGACAATACATATTATCTGCCATCAATCATCAATCATCAATCCTTTTGGCATCAATCAATGACATCAATCAATTAAACCATTGGCGTAGTAACGCTGATCCAACAATCCCCCTTTAGCGTGGAAATACCAACATTGATGTCAACACCAATTACCAATTATTGATGTCAACATGTAGATACAACATGCTCTACATCAATGGTCAATGTGACTATCTCTCCCCATCAATAAAACATCAATCACATCAATGATTAACTCTCCCCTTGACATCAGTAGCGGGGCCTTTCTCATCTTTTGGTTACTCCCCTTGCTTGAACTCTCATACGGTTTAACCCCCTGTCTACGAATACTTTGAACTTGTCGAGATAATGTCTTGCTGCAGACAAAGGGATATCACTCTAATGTAATGCTAAAGATACATTAGACATACTCCCCCAATGACCATCGCTCCCCTTGGAATTATGATTATGTGCTCTTTCTTCAAATATAGGGCTCTTTTCTGGGTATGCATCTAATGATATCTACTCCTAGAATCATGGGAAGAAAAAAATGAATCCCCCTAAGGGTATGTATCCCCAATGTGATACCATATAGCAATCCTTGGACATGTTCATGCATCAAACTCGTTCCATACCAACCATCATGAAACAACAATGAAGCCAAGAATCATGATCAAATATCAATCATGTGCCAAAATGTGCCCATCATGCATAACATCCATGTACAAAAAAGTGTATACCATTATACTGTACCTATATTTTATCAACATCATCACAATGTGCCAAAAATTTCATCCATGGAATATATCAATCGTATGCCTTTGCCAATATGCCAACATGTGCACCCACCAACATGCCAACCAGCCAGATCCACCAACATGCCAGCCATGTTATCTACCAATATGCCAAGCAATGTATCATATCACTTTCATTGATATGTCTCCATCATGAACCAAGTTACACAATCATGTATCAAACAAAAACCAATTGTTGTGCTAATCAAGTGAATTGTAATGGTGTGTAGGTATCGTAAGCATGTTCATCTATGAAGATTATTTGTTATGAGATGTAGTACATTACCGTACACCAATACCACCAAAGATGATGAATCCTATACATGTATGCCGATCCTCCATAAAATATGTACCAATCAGAGCTACTATTGGGTTGCCTCTTCCAATGTGCTAGAAAAGTATCAATCATGCATCGACTATAGATCAGCAATGATGTACAACATGATCCTCATCCAACTCACCAACCATGTGTCCCAATGTGTATCCCAATCCACATGAAAATGCATGCAACATGATATCAAAATATGCTTCCAATAATAAATCAAAAGATATATCAGTAGAACTTCAAAAAGTACCGACCATGTACTCCAACAGATCGACATCAAACCATGCTCATGGGTTGATGCCATGCACTTAAGATTTATTTTATATCCTTGGCAGTCTGGCAGAACCATGAGAAACATGCGACAAGCGATTATTCCGGAGACGCATGACCAAACAATGGGACTCTGATCTGAGTTATACCATCACATCAAACTCGAGCCATTGGCCGTTGCGACTGGACCGCAGCTGACTGTTACTGCAAGCGAATCGTGTGCGACCTATTCTAGGTCGAGGAGCGGCGTGGACAGTATCCTCACTAATTACATTGTGTACTAGTAAATGGCTTTTATTTGAACTCCCTTCAATCTTTCATTACGATGCGAACTCACGTCTTCTTCACGCACTTCTATAGATGACCCTTCTCTTAGAACTTGAGCTCCGAGTATACATATTTTCAAAGATGACTCCCCTTTCTTGTTGGCTATGTGAGTCCTCATCATGTACTTTCTTCTTGTGTTCCGGTACTCGAGAGTATTTTTATTGGAAATGCCTTTCTGGTTGTAGCATCTCCTTAGAGTTAAATTGAACTGATATGTCCTAACGATCACATCTCCAACTTCTTAATGGTGTTATAGAATCTTCCATTATATCATCTTTCATAAGATCTACATTCCAAAACTTTGTGATATATCCATTACGAATAACAATGCCCATGAAAATACTTCCATACCTTTTCTTTGGTGTCCCAAAGTAATCTTTCTTGATTTCTTCCTTGCTTTGTTCTTTTGAAATTTTCTTTTTGCCTTGTGTAGATGGTTGTTTTAATATTATCTTCTTTCTTTGATGGAATTACCTCATTTTTCTTTGAGGTGCTTTTATTCGACATGTGTATATTCTCCTTTGTATCAAACTGATTTATCATGATGATGGTCTTTGACTTTCCAAGATTTCATCCAAGATTCTTGAGCTATTGAAGAGTTTGTTTGACTTTTCCACTTTCTTTCAGGTCAACAATTTTAACTTCTAACTGGCATGAATCTTCCTTTCATTTATTTCAATCTTCAATGGTTCCTCATTCTTTTGGCTTCTTCAATTTGGGTCTTGAGATGGACAATGGTTTCAAACTTTTACTAATCTCATCATCTCTATTCGTAATAGCCTTCTTTCCATTCTTTAGTATTGTGATATCTTCTTCCTTTTCTTCTAATTTATAACTCTCTTCTTGAATTTCTTTGAGCATTCCTTAACTTCAAGATGTACCTTTGACTCCTCGAAACTTCTTAGTGTTATGCGAAGATAGTTATAGTGTGTATAATGATCCACTCTATACATGTATAAACCCTCTTCAATTTCCTTTTGAAGTTTTTAATAGATTTCCTTCTATTCTTTTCATGGGATAAATACCATCAAACTTTACACAAACTATATCTACATATTCTTCTTCTTCACTTGTAGAAAAATTCATCATCATCATCATCCCATTGCATTCAAAGGGCTTTAGAGTGTTCTTTACCTTCATTTGAAATATCCTCATGATCTTCCACTTTTTGCCAATATCAACACATACTTCTGCTTTCATTTGAAATGTCTTCAAGATATTCCTTTGTGCTATTATCACTTGATTCTTTATCTTCACTTGAAATGTTTTCAAAATCACATTTGAAATAATTCATTCAAAGTTTTTGATGATTCTTTACCTTTGATGATCTTGATGGGTGGTCTTCAATTTCTTCTTTCTTCCTTGATTTGATATGTCTCCTCTAGCTTTAGCGAATCCTTGGTGGAGTGCATTGTCCCATTCTCTCTTTGATAGGCGAAGGAATTACACTAAAGAGTGTCCTGAGTGAATCATTCTTCTTTTCTTCCCTTGAGCTTCAAACTTTGACTTGTTCTTCAGCAGAACATATCCACCGATGGTTACCTTCAAATGGTTGCTCCCATTGTCTTTAAATACACTCATCTCTATTCTCAAGTAGAATAGTTTTCCTCATCAGGATTGGAACTTCATCATCCATTTGTCATGGATATGTAAAGCTTTTAAGGCTTTTGTAGTGAGGCCCTCTGATACAAATTGTTGGACACCTACCACACTTAGGGGTGAATGGGTGTGGGGATCTTTTCCCAAAACTTCCCTCTTACACAAAACTCATTAGTTACAGCATTCGAGAATTTACTCATTTACTAATTGTTGTCATTAATGGTGGTTAGATGTGAGTCTATATCAACAATATATCATCAACAAATCATCTTCTAGGGAACCTGGATGTGTGTACAATTTTTTTTTTTTATTGGACTTCAATCCGGGGTTTTTCAACAACAACTGAATGGGAGTACCAATCTACAAGAGAACCAACTCTATATGAAAGACTCAGCTTACATTCTGCTTCAATTGATATGAGGTAACAATCCTCAACAGATATCAATCTGTACCATAAACAAACATCAACCATGCACCAACCATATTCATGACAACCTGTAATCCAACCTGGTACCATAAACAAAATTACGTCCAACCATTAGCCCTTAGGTATATACTAATCATTTTTTCAAATATGTACCATAAACAAGTGCATCCAACCATGTACCAAGTATATACCAATCATTTTTCAAATAATCATCAACAATGACTCATCTATATGTACCAACATCATCAACTATACACCTCATGTATGTGCCAACTCATCAACTGTTTGTCTTAACCATGACTAGTTTTGGATTAGTCAACAACCCTAACTTGAAATAATCATAACTTTGTACCTGTAATAAATAAAGATCTGAAACTGATACACAATGTTCTTCAGTGTGGTTTATGCAATTCCTCTAGGTATCACTACTTGTAACCTCTCATAAAAGGAGTTATAGCAAAAATGGCATATCTTGCTGAATTCTAGATTATTCTAGAGAGAGACCTTGTAGAGTGTGCCCCGCACAGAATATTTTTTGAATCAATCTAAAACTATTCCAAACCATACTAAAGACTATAATATAACCAACACAATTGGTCTCACTGAATTTGGATCTGTTATGAAGAAGTTATGACGTTTTTACCCGAAACACTTGTTTTTTACTAGTTTCAGGACTAGTCACAAACCCTATTTTCCACGGAGTGTAACTCCCAAAATACAACGACCCATAAATTGAATTGTTAACCACAGATACTTGGATATGGTTTCTCACTTTCATAGAAATTTTAGGATCTGAATCATTATAGAAAAACATTTATAGCGAAAATGGTGAGATGACCTGTAAATAACATACCTTAGAAAGCACCATCAAAAGAATTTATCCTTCCTTTCATTTCGGCCTTATTTTCTTCACTTTCCTCAGAATTTCAGCTTATATATCCTTGGTTACCTCAGTCACCTATATATATTCAATATTCTCAATTGTTCCACAGCTCAAGAAGCTCTCACTAGAATCTCTCCATCAATACTCCAAAAGATATTCTCACAAGAAGTTCTTCATTGATCCACAAAAAGGATGATCTACAAGAGACCATTGCTATATTATTTATACTTTCATCCTATAGGTCACTTAACCCATTTTTAGGTCACTTAACCCATTTCTAGGTCACTTAACCTATTTTTCTTATTTTAGGGTTAACC
>SNQJ01S0010167.1:449411-500729 GCA_010110895.2 Picea sitchensis
ATTTACCTTCTAAAATCTCTTAAACCACTTTGACTACTTTGACCTTTTGGGGCTTCTAGATGACATAAGAGGGTCCTCCAACTTCGTAAGGCCATAACTCTCAAACCGTGAGGAGTTATGTGACGTTTCACATACCACTAGAAAGGGAATGGCATGTACCATCCATATCGAATAGTATTACCTGAAAATATATCAAAACCCATACCATTATCCATCAAACAAACTTGGGTCCATTACCCAAACCTGGGTTCTCCAACTTCTCATGGCCATAACTCTCTAACTGTGAGAAGTTATGTGACATTCCACATACCACCGGAAATGGAATGACAAGCAATATCCATCTAGGATAGTTTCAATGAAAAATTCACTGACCTTCATCTCATTATTCCACAAATAAGAATGGGTTCTCTGACCATACTTCTAGGATAACTCAATCTGCAAAGCATCTTCCCGTGAGGGCTTTCACCATAAGAGGACCACTTTGGAATTCATCCATTTCTACTTATTATCAACCATGAAAATAAAATAATGAGTCATCTTTACATCAAACAATCTTGGGTCCATTACCCAACCTTTGTGCTACGGGGATTTCTTCAAGGGTTGACATCAATGACAACCAACCTTAATCAACAATATCCCCCTTTGGCATTGATGGCAACACTCTGATGCAATACTGAAATTATATCACTCATGCTCCCCTTGGAACCATTCCTCTGTCCTCTGCATATGATAAATCTTCTCCCCCTAGAACCATGCCTCTTTCCTCTACATCTGATAAATCTCTCTCCCTTTGTCATCAATGGAAAAGGTATCTTTCCATCTGGGGCTGCTCCCCCTGACTGAATTGTCTTCTTATGGTGCTTCCTCGTGTAAATCTAAGACGTATAAGATAAGAATTCAAAAGAATTCATTTTGGATTATTAATAACTCTGAATATCTGGTGAAGATACTCAAAGGATTCCCATGGAAGTGGTTTTGTAAAGATGTATGCCACTTGTTCTTTTGTGCCCACATACTCAACTCTGAAGTTCTTTTCTGCAACTTGTTCCCGTAAAAAGTGATACTTGATTGGAATGTGATTCGTCTTGGAGTGCATCACCGGATTCTTTGAGATATTGATGGCGCTTGTATTATCACAATAGATTGTAATGGGCTCATCATAGTCAACCTGTATATCTGTCAGAGTTTGTTTCATCCAAAGAACTTGTGTACAACATGATGTTGTTGAAATGTACTATGTCTCAGCTGTAGATAAGGATATTGATGATTGTTTCTTTCTTAGCCATGATACTAAACACTCACCCAAGTAGAATGTTGTTCCACTAGTGCTTCTTCGGTCATCAATACAACCTGCCCCATCTGCATCTGTGTAGGCAATAAGTGATAGATCCTTTTCTTTTGTATACCATAATCCAAACTCTTATGTTCCATTGAGATATTTGAAAATCCTCTTCACTGTTAATACATGTGATTCCTTTGGTGTTGCTTGAAATTGTGCCACCTATTCAACTGCTTGCATTACATTTGGTCTGGATGATGTCACATATAGTAGGCTCCCAATCATTCACCTGTATTGTCTCTGATCTGTAGAATTCAAATCATCATCTTTGCTCAACTTGCAACTGGTTTGCATCAGAGTGATAACTAGTTTGCAATCTTCCATACCGAACCTTTTTAGCATTTATCTGATATACTTGGTTTGAGAAATAAAAATTCCTTGGTTGCTTTGGCGTATCTGAAGTCCCAAAAAGAAGGATAGTTCTCCAAGTAACGACATTTCAAATTCATTATGCATATCTTTTGCAAATTTATGGCTTAACATGTCATCATCACTACCAAACATAATATCATCAACATAAACTTCAATTAATAAAATATTACCTTGACTTACCTTGATGTAGAGGTTGTTGTTTGCACTTCCTTTTCTGAACCCTGCCTATTGCAGATACTTATCCAGTCTAGAGTACCATTCTCTAGGAGACTGTTTTAGACCATACAAGGCCTTTTTTAATTTACACACATAATCTGTGTTTTCTGACAACTAAAGTCTTTCTGGTTGTTCAATATAGACTTCTTCTTCAAGTTCCCCATTCAGAAAAGTTGATTTTACGTCCATTTGATACATTTTAATATTTTTGGAGCATGCATAAGCTAAAAGCAAATGGATTTCTTCCATTCTGGAAACTAGAGAAAATGTCTCTTCAAAGTCGATTCCTTCAACCTATGCATATCCTTTACATACCAATCTAGTTTTGTTCCTTGTAACATGTCCATCTTCATTCAATTTATTCCTGAAGACCCACTTTGTGTCAATCACATTCTTATTTTTTGGTCTTGGAACCAGTTCTCCAGTATCATTTTTCTTTATTTGATCCAATTCTTCATCCATGGCCTTATTCCAAGATTTATCCTTGTTAACTTCTTCAAAACAGTTTGGTTCAATTGTATATAAGAGTGCTAGGTGTGTTTGTTCTGGTGAATGGATTCTTCTTCTAGTCTCAACTTCTGCATCTTTTTTTCTGATAATCTTATCTGAAGGATGATTCTTATTTACTCATTTACTAGGTGTCTTTGGAGACACTTGCTGAACTTTCTCTTCTGCTTCTGTCGGATTCTCTTCATCTTCCTCTTCTACTTCTTTTTCATCTTATGCTTCTTCTTATAAGGGTTGTTTCATTGATTCATTTTCTTCCATTGATTCTGGTCTGCCTATTTCATCAATTGTTACGTTGATGCTTTCCACAAATTTGTTCAATCTTAGATTGTAACACTTGTATGCTTTCCTTGCACTTGTACAACCAACAAGTACTCCTTTGTCCACATGAGAGTCAAACTTTCTCATTCCACCATATTCTCTTTTGATATAGCATTTGCTTCCAAAAACTCTGAAGTTCTTTACATATGTTGGTCTTCCTTTCCATAGTTTGTAAGGAGTTTTGTCAGTGTTGTTTCTGAGAATTACTATGTTTTGAATGTGAATTGTTGTATGCACTGCCTGTGTCCAAAAAATATCTATCAATTTCGAATCCATTAACATTGTTCGAGCCATTTCCTGTACTGTCATGTTCTTTCTTTCAACAACTCCATTTTGTTGAGGTGTCCTAGCAACGAAGAATTGCCTTTTTATTCCATGATTGCTGCAGTAGTCAATAAATTCCTTTGAGGTGAACTCTCCTCCATTATCAGATCTCAAGCATTTGATTTTTGAATCCATTTTATTTTCAACCATTTCCTTGTAGATTTTGAAGTTTTCAAAATCTTATGGCTTATTCTTGAGAAAGAAAATTGCAGTCATTCTTGTATAATCATCAACTAATAACATGAAGTATTTCTCACCTTTTAAGCCCTTTGTTTTAGTTGGTCCAACTAGATCAGTATGAACAATTTCCAGTGGTCTTGTCGTTGAATATTCCTTTGATTTAAAGCCAGTCTTTGTTTTCTTTCCTTGTTGACAATGCTTGCATAAAGTGTTGGTTGGTTTCGTGATCTGGGGAATTTCTTTGACTGCTTCTCTTTTGCTGACTTTGACAAGGTTATCAAAATGCATGTGCCCCATTCTTCTGTGCCATAGCCAACTTTCTTGTTCCTTTCCTAGACAACACTTTTCATTTCCAATTTCACTTAACACTTATATGTTGCTTGAAGTTCTTGCAGCTGTAGCGACCAATTTCCATGAACCTTATTTTCTTATCTCACATTTTTGTGAATCGAAAGTAACTTTATAACCTTCGTCACACATTTGAATCAAACTTAGAAGATTATGTTTCATATCTTCTACTAGTAGAACATTTTCTACCTTTTCATTCTTGTTCCCAATTCGAACTGTGCCTTTTCCAATGATTTTGGTTGAATCATCATTTCTGAAGGAGACTAATCCATCTCTTTCCTTTAATAATGTAAGAAAAGTGTCTCTATCACCTGTCATGTGTTTTGAACATCCACTTTCAACATACCAACCGTGTTTCTTCTGCTTAATTGTTAGAGCAATTGTGCATTATTCATTGCTATACTAATCTTTCTTTCTTATCCATGTCATTTTTTGAGGTTCATGTATGTGACTGTTTTTATTTTGTTGAGGTTCTTTAGGAAGGACTGTCATTCTGCAATCTTTGGCCATGTGTCCAAAATTATTACATTTGTAACATTCCACTTCAATGCTTAAAGATTCAAACCTGTTGTAACTTCTTCTTTGTGTTTCACTAGGTCTTCTTGAATAACCCCTTTGTGTATGACTCTCAAAGTTGTTATTGCTCTTGTTGTTAGATATGCAATTCACAGCTTTATGTCCAAAATTATTATATGCATAACATAAACCAAAAAATATAGTTTGATACCTGGGAGTTGAAGATCTTCTGAAAGGAGGTGCTCTTATGAATCATTCTTCTTCTTGAGGTATATCTGTCTATTGTTGATTCTAAAATATGAATCTTCTTGGTGGAGGAGTGTCCCTGAAATCTTCCTTGTATATCTTCATATCCCCTTTGATTGTTTCTACATAACTTTTTGGATATGTTTCTTGCTCTGTTGTTTTTTAGCTTGATCCATTTTCTGTCTGATTGTATCCAAGTCCGGACTTTTCAAGATGAGATTTTTGACTAATGATAATGTCATCCAGAACTTTTGAGCTATTTTGCATATTTTTCTTTTGAATATCCTTTCTTAGTGCAACAATCTCTGCTTCCAAGTTTCCAATGATCTTGTTCTTTTCTTCTAGATTTTCTTTGAGTGCTTCATCAATTATTTTATCTTCTTCTATTTGAACCTTCAATTTTGTGATCATTTGTTCTAGTTCTCAAGTATCCTTTTTCTTGTCTAGTTCTGCTTGTAGTTTCTTGTTTTTCTTCTTTTCTCTTCTGATAACTTCTATGGCACACATTAATTATTCTTGATAGTCAACTTCTGCTTCTTCAATTTCTTCCTCGACTTCTTCATATTCTTCTTCGGCTTCTTCATATTCTTCTTTGGAGTCTTCTTTGTCAAATTCTTTTACTTCCATGAATAGAACTCTCCATGTCTCACTGTTACTGACTTCATCTTCATCTGATGATGAGATGTCTTCTTTGGTGCATAATCTTTTCTTGAAAACTTTCTTTGTAGTTCTTTTTCCTTTATATGTGTGTTTTCCTTTTGAGTAACCTTCATCATTTCCCTTTTTCTTATGAGGAAATTTGTTAGCAAAATGACCAATACCATCACAATTAAAAAAAATTAAAGGAATCTTACCTCTATACCTACCATCGGTTCCCTTGTTCATTCTTTTGACGAAGTTGACCACTTCTTCATCATCTTCCGAGATGTCACCGTTGATGCTATATTCTTCCTGTTCCTTTTTCTTTTTCTTTGATCTTTTGGATGCTTTGAAGGTTGCTTCTTTTACATCTAGATTTTACTGTTCAGTTCTCATTTCATATGCTGTGAAGATTCCATGCAGTTCATCCATGCTTACTGAGTTTAGATCTGATCTTTCTTCTAGTGCTGATATCTTAGGGTTAAATCTCATAGGAAGAGATCTTAGTACCTTTTGAACAATTACAAATTCTTTGATTTCTTCTCCCAATATTATGATTGCATTCATTGTTTCATCGACTCATAATAAGTAGCCTGGAATATTCTCATCTTCCTTCATTTTTAGTTGTTCGAACTGACCTCTGTAAGTTTGAATCTTTTCTTCTTTGACTTTTGTATCTCCTTCATAAATATTTAGAAGCTTGTCCCAAATCTCTTTAACGGATTTACAATGTGCAACTTTGGTGAATACTGTATCATTGAGACCATTCAAAAGTGCATTTTTGGCTTTGTAATTATTCTCACCGAGTTTCATTGTTTGTCATTTGTTGGTGGAACTATTGGTGTTGTGTATCCATCTACAATTGATTTCCAAACTTGAAATCCATGTGCTTGTATATATGTCTTCATCCTTATGCTCCAAAAAGCATGCTTTTGTCCATCAAAATGTGGTATTCCATTTTTATACAATTTGGTACTCTCCATGATCTACCTTTCAGTGGTTAAACTAATTTCTGAAGGAACCTACTCTGATACCAATTGTTGGATTACTGAGAGTGGGGATGAATCAGTAATAATGTAATTATAATCCTTTTTCTTCAAATAATCTAAGTGTTATATCAATGTAGAATTATTATCCAATAATGAGCAATAAGAAATGAATAATCACACGCATACACAATACACCAGTGTTTTACGTGGAAACCCAAATCGGGAGAAAACCACGGAATATTTTTTCTTATATGTCTTAAAGAATTACATTCATTGTAAGCACCAACTTCCTTTGTTTTCTAGCTCCAACTGGAAGGAGGCTCCAACCCCCTAGTTTCTCAGGCTACAACCTAAGAGAAGCTCTAACTCCTTCATTCTTTGGATGCAACCAGAAGGAGGCTACAACTCCCTATGTTCTCTGGCTACAACTAGAAGGTGGCTACAACCACCTGTCGTTGCCCTGTCCAACCGCCCTGAAGTTGAAGTAGAATGATGGAACCACTGCCACACTATCACTGTGATATATACCGATGTAAACATGTACCAATAAACCTAAACCATGCATCAACTTGTACCTCAACTTGTAATCAACATGTACCATAAACAAGTGCATCAACCATCCACCATCCTCTACCATAAACAAGTGCATCAACCATGCACCAACCTGTACCAAACAATCTGTAATCAACATTTACCATAAACAAGTGCAACCAACCATGTACCAAGTATGTACCAATGTCAACTACTCATCAAATATGACTCATCAATATGTACCAACATCATCAACTATACACCTCATGTATGTGCCAACTCATCAACTACTTGTCTCAACCATGTACCCAACTTGTACCTCAACCAAAAGCCCTCATCAATTTCATCATCCAAATATGATTTATAAATTTGTAATAGACCTGATGTATATGATCACATACATGCAAACCTTCCTTAACTTTAAAAACAAGAGACTAGCATTTACATCAAACTTTTCCTTAATCTCATATGACTACTTTTGGATTAGTCAACAACCCTAACTTGAAATAATCATAACTTTGTACCTGTAATGAATAAATATCTAAAATTGATAGACAATGTTCTTCAGTTTGTTTTATGAAATTCATCCAGGTTTCACTACTTGGAACCTCTCAGAAAAGTAGTTATAGAAAAAATGACATACCTTGCTGAATTATGGATTATTCTAGAGAGCGACCTTGTAGAGCGTGCCCCGCACGGAATATTTGTTAAATAGATATGAAACTGTTACACAGAATACTACAAATTGTAATATAACCAACACATTTGTTCTTACTGAATTTGGATCTGGTATGGAGACGTCGTGACGTTTTTACCCAAAACACCTATTTTTGACTAGTTTCAGGACTAGCCACAAACCCTATTTTACACAGAGTGTAACTCCAAAAATACAACGACCCACAAGATTTATTTTTTACCACAGATACTTGGATATGTTTCCTCAATGGAATAGAAATTTCAAATTCTGAATCATTCTAGAAAAAAAGTTATTGCGAAAATGGTGAGATGACCTGTAAATAACATACCTTAGAAAGCATCATCAAAAGAATTTATCCTTCATTGAATTATGGCCTTCTTTTCTTCACCTTCCCTCATAAATTAGGCTTAGATATCCTTTGGTTACCTCAAACACCTATAGGTATTTAATATGCTCAAGTGTGTCTAAAATGAGAGAGCCTTGCCTCTTATTTATACTCTCCAAGTAGCTTCCTTAAAAACATCTTCTAGGTCACTTTGCCCACTTTCCTTATTTTAGGGTTAAGCCACTTCTAATTTCTCCATTAAATTNAAACGCATACCATTATCCATCAAACAAACTTGGGTCCATTACCCAAACCTGGGTTCTCCAACTTCTCATGGCCATAACTCTCTAACAGTGAGGAGTTATGCGACGTTCCACATACCACTGGAAATGGAATGACAAGTGCTATCCATATAGGATAGTTTCAATGACAAATTCATTGACCTTCATCTCATTATTCCACAAATAAGTATGGGTTCTCTAGCCATACTTCTAGGATAACTCAATCCGCAAAGCGTCTTCTCGTGAGGGCTTTCACCATAAGGGGACCACTTTGGAGTTCATCCATTTCTACTTATTATCAACCATGAAAAGAGAATAATGAGTCATCTTTACATAAAACAATCTTGGGTCCATTACCCAACCTTTGTGCTACGGGGCTTTCTTCAAGGGTTGACATCAATGACAACCAACCTTAATCAACAAGAATCCCTTCTCTTTCTAGTGGTCGGTTATTTAACATCACGTATAGCCATATAGGGGTTGGGTTTGGATTTTTGCATGCCTCAATACTCAATTAATGTCAGGATTTTGGACCTTCTAGAATATTCTTGAAATTCCACATGTAGCCCCACTTGTGTGAGTAATTATTATACTTATATTTGGCACTCTAAGCCAAGAAATATGTAATGAGATAAAATACACACTTGGGCTAAGATGAATTTTCTCACAAAAACAATTCTTCAAAAGGACATGAAGGTCACACTTATTTCTAATAAAAGTGTGGTTGGCCATGACTTTCTTATGGATCAAACAAGGCCAATCTCAAGTTTCCCATATCTTACCCACAACTGCCCCTTAGAGTTTTGAAAAACATAAAATATCAAGGAAATATCAAACCTACAAGTTGGAAAAAGACAAAATTTGTGCATGGAGGCTATGCATGAGTCATATGTGCATGGAATGCATTCCATGCATCCTTGTTATCATATCTTAAAGAATATGTAAATAAGAGAATCAAAGCCAAGGGAAGGGAGTCTAATTGTAAGCATCCTTATGCTAAATAATTTTAGTGAGAATTATTGGCTATGAGTATTACTATTTTTTAGAGTTAGGCATTAGCTTCATAGTGTGATCAAAGCTTAGGTGAGATTCCATCATCCATTTAGTTGGATATCTCACTGCGATAGATTTCTTGGATCGTGCTAATTGACAGAGGTAGATATGTTGCTAAGGAGGAGGAGGAGGATCTTGGAGTCACGAATACAACAGTGAAAATCACGCATTCATATCGTTACTCTCTTATGATCAATATAGATCTATGTTTAATAAAACTTCTAATATTATGGTGCTATGTCCTTTATGGTAGGTAATAATTTCTCATCAGTTTCTTGGTCCAACATAGAATGCTTGTAGAGTTTCAAATTCTCCACTTTCACCACTAAGTAAATGCATATATATGGGTGTAGACTAAGTCTATAGGAATTATCACCCACCTTTTAAAACACTTCAAAAAGGACAATATAGCATAATCTTGACCTTGATATTCTTACCATGACCTTATAGGATTTCTTTATTTAGATAAAACCAAAATATGTGTCTCGCTTTGAATTTTTTCTCAATATTGTGATGGCCATGTCGATCCTTGTACTTTTGTTGTGACTTCTTCAATATCTCATTTACTTACAAAAGGATTTACCTAATTTTATCCATGAATTTTGTATCCTTTAATACTTCTCCTACAGTGTCTTCCCTCACTCTTCCTTGATGTCCATATACAACATCTAAGGGATAGGATGGAAAATACCCAAAACAAGTTTCAAAAGTGGACTTACTAATAGAAGTTGTTATCTCCCAAAATAGCACTGCTAGGTTTTCAAATCTGAAGTCATAGAATGGGTCAAAAAATTGGTTTCTAAATTTTTTAGAGTAGATTAGATGGTCTATTTTTCTAATGTAAAGTTGGAAAAATCATTCCTTGGGGTCTTGGCTTTCAAATTTTGGAATTACAGTTTTCGGTGGTTAAGTGGGTCTTCAAAACGACTAGTTAACCACCGAAAGACGACTGTTTCGGTGGATAAGAGGCACATGGCATAAAGCTCTTAACCACCGAAAAGCTTCTCACGTTCAAAATTCAAATCTCGTGCTTTTTCACGCTCCAACGTCAAGCCAGCCTGATTCATCGTTGCAATTGGTTGGTGAATGGACGTCGAACTTCAGCTAAGTGCCTTAACTGACAGTCATCATTAATTCGGGTATGCTTCAGAATTTCATGATAGATCACTTCATAACAAACTCAAAATTATATGTGGATCTTCTGGAGAATAATCATGAATGATGTAAGGTCACATTTATTTGGGAATGTGGTTAAGTGTTTGTTAAATCATGCATCGAGTCTGTGTATTGGTTAAACATAGCAAAGATCCAAAATCCTCTCATACAGGCATGCAAATGAAGATTCATTCTCATCTAAGTGGCAGAAGATGGTCGAAACCCTGATTTGAAGAGCATGTTCACCATAACAGCAGTTTGTTTCAATCATTAAAGACTTACATTTTGTTTCGTGATTAAAGCTTGAGTATTCATCGCCTCAAAATCTATTTACAGAAGCGGCATTGGCACTCTGAATCTAATGCCAAGTTCAGTCTTTCTTGGGAGAGGGAAGCCTGCCATGCTCAGAACATGCAACCAGCTTCTACGATGTCTGTCCAAGGCAAATAATGTAGTCTTCTGTGGTTGCATTCTTATGTTTCTAGCTCATTTTTTTTTCCCATTGTCAGAGCGTTCAGCTGTTAACATAAAGGGGATTTTTTTTTTTTTAACACAACTAATGAGACAAGCAATGGTGCTTCTGAACCCAGGAAGAGAAGGCTTTCAATTAGTTTCAGGCACGGGGATGAATTGCTTTGAGTTTTCAGTTTCTGGTTTTTGCATATTGTATAGCTAATAACGCCAGATGGGATTCTTGTCATTGCAATTAGAAATGGAGGATCTAATACACAGGACACACATGTGAGTCAATATACGGCTGCTTCTCTAACCCGTATTTGCAATTACTGTGAAACACATCGTCATTTCAACCATCTATATCTGTTTCAGGTTTTGAAAAAGGACCATGTTACTGCAGGCCTTTGTTGTATTCAACTTTTTATAAATTCCTCTCATCAAGAACAAGCACTCAAGCATATGGAACATGCAAAGATGTATTTCGAGGAAGGATTGTCAGCACGGCACAAAGCAGGGGAAGCAGTAAAAGGTATTGCAAAGGCTATTCGAGGAAAGAGTGCATCTGAGAAGCTTTTGAAGAAGAGATTGTGAAATTCTCTGCTTGAGTTGGTATACAAATGTAGGTAGTGTGATCTTTCAGTGATGCAGATGGCCCTCCATGGAAGCATTCTCTTTTTGGAAATCCCAACGATCCTGAGACTTTCAGAAGAAGATGTGAAGTTGTTGAGACTCTTGTCGAGAAAAACTTTGATCTAACCTTCCAAATAATCTATGAATTCAATCTTCCTGTTGTGCACATATAGGCTGGCATGGCCACTTCACTTGCAGAAAGTAAGAGAGGATCTTCATCAAAGAATCCTTGAAGCCATTACCACCGAAACCTGTAGAATTCCCTAAAAACTGCCTTTGGGAAAAATCGTTTTTCTCAGCCTTGGAATGTCCGTTTCGCACGTTCAAATAGTCGATTGATGACTACACATCCTAAGATTTCCCGTGATGCAATCAGATTTGGATTTGAAGCTCGGGAAGATAGTCTAAATCGCCCCACAAGATCAGATGTCAGAAAATTCTTTGCAAAACTGTTACAGGGAAGCAAGCTAATGTTTTTGCACAGATCGAGGTTTTTCTGATCCAAATCTTTTGAAAACACTCATGATGGATAGATGATGAATTATGTATTCAGTTTAAAGATTCATTTTTGGTATATAAGGATTAGAAAAGGTGGCCAAGTTGGTTTTGGCACCTATTTTGGTGGAAACAAATTGGATTTTCTGCCTACCTCAACAGATTCGAATTTGTCTCTCTTGGAGAGTCATCATTTATCCTTGGGAGGCTATCCTGCACTTCACCAACAATCAACAAGAGAGAAAGACCATGAAATCTGGGATTGACCTCATTTTTGGGGATTATCCCACATCTTTTGCAACTAAATTTTGTGTTACTATCTTTAGTATATTTGATCCTTGTTTTCAGGATCTTAGAACTACTTTGTAAAGCTATAAAGCTTAGGATAGAATATGAACCAGGGGGTTCGATTTTGGGTTCTATATGTTGCTACTGTAACTAAGACTCATTCTTAGTATATGAAGCATTGCAAGCTTCCTTCATCTGTGTTTTCAGACCTTTCTTTTCTGTTCTATGATATCTTATGAGTGAATGATTTCTTTGTTGGCGCTTATTCAATCTACATGTGACTGTCATCTCACTAATTGATTGATTAAGTTAAGAATCATAAGTTATTGCCTTAGTTTTTAAACCCATTGTGCTTACTGTTTTACATGAGTATAATCTGGTTCAATAGCTATATTCTATTCTATTTGATCAACCCTTGTCTAATTGCATTTTTAGAAGGCCTTGTGATATTTGATATTACTAGACAGTCTTAAAGACACAGTCCAGTTCCTAGATATTCATCTTGATCCAAAAACCACATCAATTATTAAGAAAATAGTTTCCAAAAAGGTTGATTTACCAGGCATCTCTGACTTACAGCCTAGGAGAGTTTCCTGGAGTGATAACAGAAGTGTGAACTGTTATGTTACAAGAGTGCTAAATATAAATCAAATTTCTATCCTAGGTCCTTCGATGCTTCTAATTATATCCCCTCAAAAGTTGAACCAATGTGGTATTCACTACTTTTTTATGTACATTTGTTTGTGAATCGAAAATTGTGTATATCTACAACTTTGTGTCCATCTTCTCCCAAAGTGTAGTCCACGGGGAACTAGGAAATTGAGTACATCTATCTAAGATTAAACTCATTGGTATCCCAAAGTGCACCTAAACCTTTTCAAAGAACATGTTTGTTGCATATTTCCCCTTGATGGTCTTTCTACAAGGCATGAGAATGCACATCTTGCTAAAAAATTTAACTACCACAAATAGATAATCATGTCCCTTCCTAGTTCTTAACAAACCACCTGCAAAATCCATGGAGATGATCTCAGAAGGTATAGGTAGGGGATGGTATAAACATTTCTTTCTGTTATTTGGATTTCCGGTACAACAAAGTATGCATCCTCTAATAAGCTAAGCTACATATTTTTTCATTCTAGACCAATACACTTACCCATTCGGAAATTGTCTTTGAAACACCAAAATTCCATGTAAATTTGGAGGTGCAAGCCTCACAAATAAGCTACAATCATTCAAATTTTGGAACAGATATCCAGTCTAGCTGGTAGAGAAACCCATCCTATAGAAGATATTCAAGCTCACTATCACCTTCTTCTACATGAACTTGGCCCTATAGCTATTGAAACACCTATTTAAATTCATCATCTTCTATGTATGCCTCTCTGTATACATCATGGGTGAAAGGATCCATGTGCATAAAAGTTTTGAAAGATGTAATATTGGATGTGGGTGGACTTGAAAGGATGTTTGAAAACTTATTAGTGTTTCCCTTATTGTATTAGATGCTAGATGAAATTGTTGTAAAAACCTTGTCCACTTGTAGTGTATGGTTTGTTGAAGCTTACTCTGGGCCTGCAAATATTGTAGTGGATGGTGATCAATATGGATGATGGTCTAATTTCCTTACCCACAAATAGTGCTTTGGTTTCTTTACAACTTGAACTAGAGCATAGATTTTCTTGTCATATGTAGGGTATTTCAAGAATCCACCATGAAACATTTTAGAATGATAGAATACTAACTTACCTCCCTACATCAAGACTACTCCCACAACATATCCACTTGCATCTGTATACACTTTGAAAGGCTTCTACAAATTAGGTAATGCAATAATTGGTTCTTGAGTGATCTTTGATTTCAAGTCATTAAAAGCATTATGTTGATTTTTTTCCCACTAGAAACTCTTATCGTTGGTTGTTATGGCATGGAGTGGTGCAACCACAAAAGAAAATGATGCTTTAAAATTTCATATTTTATTGTGCTACCCAACAAAGCTCCTAACTTTAGAGTCATTAGTATGAGTTCTCCCCTTAACGATGGCCTCCATATTTGCAAGACCTATATTGAGTTCTCATCCACCAAACACATACCCTAGATACACCAATGATTGTTGAGCAAATTCACATTTCTTAATATTTTTCAATAGTTGATGCTTTTTTAGAGTCCCTAACACCTACATGAGATGTGAGATAGGCTCTTGTAATACCCACGTTTTGAGTCCCCAGATTACTAATGTATTTTTGTATATTTGATAAAAGGTCAGAGTGTTTGTAATGTTGAAAAGGATGAAGAGCCTAGGAAATGTAATACTTTGAATATATTTAATAATAAAATGCATCGCTAGTTGCAAGACTAACAAGGACAAAGATAGGGGGACATGATTCCACGAGAGAGGGGGGCTGAAGGGGATAATTCTTTTTATTGTATTTTATTCACCCATCTTTGTTTTAGTTGGGAAAAGTGGTTATGTGAGCTTCTTGGAGAAGCCATGTGGTGCATTATTGCATGTAATTATATAAATACCACTTTTGGGATATTTGGTGGTTACTCACTCATTTGGTTCCTCAATCATTGTTACTCATTCCTAATTTATTCTTGTTTACTCTTGTATATGGTTGGATGGAAAATGAATTATGGGAGGAAAAGAGCCATTAATGCTTATTGGTTGTAAGATCAATTGATTATTCAAGAAAGGAATGGATGCATGTGTGCATGAGAATGATGACAATTGTGAAAGAACTGTCCATAGCTGAGAATCCTTGGAGTTTCCAGCATTGATATTTCTTGACCAGTAGCATTGGAGCCATGGAAAATAAGTGTAATAGCCTGACGGACTGCATTGCAAAGAAATAGGTTCATTTCTTTTGGTTTTGCAGGTTGAAGTGGAAGAGAGCTGGTAAACTAGGATTGTTGTGTTTTTGGGAAAACCATGAGATCTTATTAGCTAATTGTTTTGTTTTTCAGAGTCGAACTAGGACCCATCCTTGTGGATTCATAGCCTTGGCTTGGGTTGACCTGTTGTTGAGAGATAGAACAATAGTGTCTATGTTTGGGTGGAATGTTCGATGTCTACATCTAGTTGATGAATGATTTATTTAAAGATAAGTGTTATATGTGTTTTCTCTATAGTTTATATTTCATTGTGTATTTATTGTCTTTACAATGTGTTTATATCATGCATGCTTGCTGTTAATGTTGTGCATGGAATATTAATCATTTCCTTTGTAGTTTAACATGTTCTTAATTATTGCATGTGTTGTTGGCATGCTTCTTGAATTTAATAATTGGTATAAAAAATTGGAAGTCTTTCAATAACATGGATTTAGAGGCACCCAGGTCGATGGGTGCGTTAGAGATTGATGTTAGAGCAACAATTTTGTGGTTGTTGGTAATGGGTACATTACATATTCATATCAGAGAAACAATTTTGCGGTTGTTGGTAATGGTTACATTACATATTGGTATCAGAAGTTGGTTTGCAGTGCTTGGGCCAACTTGTAACTTGAAATATTGTTATTTTCATAGAGGCCAAGTCGGAGGGTGCTTCGTGGTCAAACAATGTTTCTTGAAATTATGCATTTTTGTGAATATTGGAAAAATTTAGGACTTTTTCCATACAGTGACGTCAAGATGATGTGGGTGCCACGTGTTGGTGATGAATTGAACTACCACAGTGGCAATGGCAGGCACGTGGTAGACCACCATGGCAGGGTGACAGATGGAACGATAGCCTAATACCATTGGTAGTATCGAAGGTTTGGGTAAGTGGTTTTAGAAAAAAAATTAAACCTATGAAATGGTTGTGGGAGCATCATGTGTCCCATCAGTGGTATGGTGGTGTCTGAGGGTTGAGCATCGTTAACCATCGGGTGCTTCAAACATTTAAAAATCAACCTCAACCGTTGATCACTATGATCATTCTCCACCATGCAGGTTTAGTGTTGAAAGTGAAAGAGGGGATGGGACCCACCGATGGCATGGGACACTGTGGTGGTTCCATGTGCCAGCCGATACAGGTGGTTCAACAAATTAATAATATTTTATTATATATACATTGAAGCGTAAAGAAGAAGAAAGGTAAAGGTAAGGTAAAAGTGGGTAAAAGTAAGGAAGAAGAGAGAGAGGGAGGATGATGTGAATATTACGGGGTATGATAGGTCCTTGGAGGGGTGACATGACATCCCCTCAAGGTTCCATTTGGACCCATGGTGCCACATTGGCATCCATGTCAAAAGATGCCACATATGCAAAAAGTTGCCTATGTTTAAAAAAAACAAAGTTTGGAGCCATTTTCTTATTTTGGCTATAACTAGAGAAGAATAAATCATATTGAGATACAATTTTATGGGTTTTTCCTGCAATGAGGATTTCTACAAAAGTGTCAGTGTGGGTCATTGACCATTTCTGCTTGTTTTTTTCAGAAACTTCAAGATAGTGGTTTTTAAAGATTTGGGTCCAATTCAGTAACCATCATCTAGATTAATATAAAAAATTTCGAGAGAATTCAAAAAGTGGACTTGAAAATAACCCATGAAGGAATTGAATAAACTCTAAGGGGTTTGGAATATGGATGTTAAAATAGGCCAAAATCTACTATTCTAGGCTACTTTTTCGGGATTTTGGGAATTTTCAGAGGAAAAGTGACCCTTGATCACAAAACTGGAAAATTCATTTACTCAAAATTTCATATACTCAATAATACAGATAACTTTAGTTTAGTGAAGCTTTTCCAGAAGTTCACAGTTTGGGAGATAGCTAGTTTTTCCAAGAAATTATGAGTCTAACAAAATTGTAAAAAGGACAAAGTTGCAAATTCCATATTGTTGTAGAATCTTACTAGAGAAACATATGGAGAATATGAAGGTTGTTGTGTGTTCACCATCATGATTATTATGAGTGCCTGATAAAAAAAAAATCTTGGTTCTAAATGGATTTTCTTCTACAATTAACATAAGTTGGCCTTCTAGTAAAATTGCACCAGTGATGAAAATAAACAAATTGGGTGAAAATGGATTTTTCAAGAAGCCATAACTTTCACCGTAAAGATCATATTGAGGCATAGGAATAGTCATTGGAAATATGATTTATAGGATAATAGCCTGGAATTATTAGTATTTGGAGAAGTGTGATATAATTCTTCATGAATTGGGCAGAAAAAGGACATGTAGCATTAATTGAAAAAAAATTATAATATGCATAGCTCTAACAAAATGGTTGCTTGCACATTTTTCATAATTAGAGGTATAAGAAGATCAATTCAAGCCCGTGATTTATTATCAAAGACATCAAGGATGCATAGGGAGCCTATAGTCATGATAGAGAAGCCAAAGGCCAAAATATCGGTGTGGGTAATGTTGAAACAAAATATAATAGACATAGGTCCAGCATAGTGGAGCCAACAGAATTGGTAGAGACTTATGAGAAGTCTCGGAATGGAAGTGTGGAGTTATAGATATGACAATGAGAAGATAATGAGAGCATAGGAGGATCATAATAAAATAAATTCTCAAATGATGCAAAGTCTAAATCAGTTGTAGAGGCAAGTGAAGAATGGATCAAGCTCAAGACATGAGGAAGACGGTATACATTGTGAAAGAATACATATAGAAGAACCAGTCACTTAAGAAGTTCTAGTATAACTCATAGAAATCATTCACCTCCTTACTCAACTAGGAATTTTTATGCATCTAAAGATTCAAGGAGTAGTCCATAAGTATCTCATGTTAGCCATAAAAGAAAAAGATATGAGTTGGACAGTTTGCAAGGATAGCTTAGGAAGCTTAAGCCACCATCCTTTGATGGAAAGAGAATGGGAAAACGATGTTTAATCTTGGTTGCTTGGAATAAGGAAGTATTTTCAGTTTCACAACTACTCATATAACCTAGAAGCTAGGATTTCCACATACCTTTTGTATGGAAAAGTTGTTATGTGGTGGGTTCAATTGAAGCAAGTTGAGTACATTAATGAGAGCATGATCACTGGGAATCATTTCAAGAATTATTTTTAGCAAGAGTATCTTTCAGATCATTATTATGACAATAAGATGTAATAGTTCTTTGAACTCAGGTTGGGGAGCATGACCATGGGAGAATATGAAAATAAGTTCTTGGGATTTTTTAAGTATGTGGGGTTTATCAAGGATTAAAAGGTGAAGATACAAAGGTTTCTGAGTGGACTTCCATCTTTCTATAAAGACAAGATTCAATATGATGATCCTAAAACTTTGATAGAGACCATTAGAAAATATAAGTGCATGTATGAGAAAGTAAAGGGAAGAGACTATTTGAAGAATTATTGGAAGGATAAGAAGGAGAAATATGATCAGAGAAGGAAGGGAATCAAACCTCCTTTAAATAGAAATATTCCAAGCACATATCAACAAGATCAACTTACTAAGAATGAATCCAAGAAGGAAGACCCCTTGGGAAAAATGGGAATACCACCAATTAAATGTTGGGGATGTAAAGAAGATCGCATGTACAAGGATTTCCCTCATAGAGACGAAAAAATAAGGACCTTGCACAACATCCAAAAGGATACAATAGTAGAATACATGGGCATAAATTTTCAAGAATATATGAAACCTTGGTAGATCGACAAGAAGAACACCAATCCCATATAATTGAGGTGGAAGGTAAGGTCATTAATCATCCTATTTTGTTTTTAATTGATTCAAGAGCAAGCCATATTTACATTGATCCTAAAATAGTGGAAAATTTTCATTTAGAGAAAAGTAAGCTTGAAAAATCATGTTTGGTTCAGCTAGCCACTGGAACCAAAATAAGGATCAATGAGACTATCAATGATTGTCCGATAAATATGAATGGAGTGAGTACCAATGTTGACTTGGATATCATACCATTAGGATCTTATGATATCCTAATCAAAATGGATTTGATTGGGAAAGCATCATGTTTTCCTAGATTGTCATAACAAGACATTTACATGTCTTGATGAAGAATGAAAACATACCACTGTGAAAGGAATCCCAAGACCCATTTCTATCAAGAATATTTCATCCTTATAGTTGAAGAGATATTTCAGAAAAGGATGTCAATTGTATGCAACTCATATGGAGTAGCTAAAAAATACCAAAGGGCCAAGTCTTGAAGATTTTTCAGTATTGAAAGAGTTTCATAATGTTTTCCAAGAAATACCAAGATTACCACCAAAGAGGGATATAGATTTATATATTGATTTAGTACAATTGTTTCCCCAGTGTCAAAAATTCCTTATAGAATGAGTACACTGAAATTAAAAGAATTGCAAATGCAGCTAGAAGAATTGTTGAAGAAAAGGTGCATACACCCAAGTGTTTGACCTTGGGGAGCACTAATACTCTTTTTTAAGAAGATGGAATGTCGAGGTTGTGTATTGACTTTAGATAGTTGAATAAATCCATTGTGAAAAAAAAATACCCTCTACCTAGAATTGATGACCTCTTTGATCATCTAAGAGGAGAAAAAATATTTTCAGATAGACTTGAGATTAGGATATCACCAAGTGAGAATCAAGGAAGAAAATATTAGTAAGACAACTTTTAGAATCAGGTATGGGCATAATGAATTTTTAGTGGCGCCATTTATACTGACCAATGCACCAGCTATCTTTATGTGCTTAATGAATTGCATATTAATAAATTATATGGATAAGTTTTTCATTGTGTTCTTGGATGACATATTTATTTATTCCTATTCAGAGGAATAACATGAACAACATTTGAGGATGGTGTTGCAAGTGCTAAGAGAACATTAGCTTTATGCCAAGATAAGCAAGTGTTATTTTTTCCAAGAGTAGATCCATTATGTGGGGCCCATTATTTCGCAGGAGGGTATAGCAGAAGATATTGAGAAGATTGAAGCCATGAGAGGATGACCAACAGAAAGGAATGTTTCAAAAGTCAGATATTCCATGGGATTAGTCTACTACTACATGATATTTATAGCAGGATTCTCTAAAATTTCTCATCCGAACACTTCTTTAAAAAATAAGAGAATTAAGTTTGAATGGACAGCAGAGTGTGAAGAAAATTTTAATTTGTTGAAAGAGTTACTTACTAGTGCACCTATTTTGAATATTCATTATCCAAATGAGAATTTTGTGGTATGTACAAATGCATGCAAAGAAGAACTTGATGGAGTCCTCACTCAAAATGGGCATTTAATTAGTTATCAGTCCAGAAAGCTTAAAGAAGATGAGAGGAATTATGCCACACATGATTTGGAGCTTGCTTCCATATTTCATGCATTCAAGATGTGGATGCATTATCTCATGGGAAAGAAATTTGAATTAAGAATAGACCATAGTGGTCTAAAATATTTGTTTGAGAAACCAACTTTAAATGGCAAGAAAACAAGATGGTTGGAATTTTTAAGCGAGTATGACTTTGACAACAAACATATAAAAGGAAATTTTTTTATGCATTCGGTAGTAGGGTACATATTATGCATGCTACAACCATTAGTATGCACAGTTCATATTTAAAGAGAAGAATTTAAGATGTTGTTACAAACCAACATTACCTAAAGGTAAAAGAAATCTTGCAACGGGAAAATGTACAGCAAAAGTTTAAAGAATATAATATAAATTGAGATGGATTACTTATGCATAAAAATAGAATTTATGTTCCTAATTACAGAGAACTTAGGAATTTGGTGTCAAAAGAAATTCATAATGTTCCATATACTAGACATCTCAATTACCATAAAAAAATTGCAGCAACAATAAGCCAACACTTTTGGTTGGGAATGAAGAAGGATGTTGTTGATTACATTTCCAGATGTATGGAATGTCAAAGAGTGAAAGTTGAGCATAGACACCCAGTGGGTTTGCTACAACCATTGCCCATTCCAGAGAATACATGGGAAGTGGTAAACATTGATTTTTTTACTAAATTTCCCAGGAAAACAAGGAAATTGATGGGCCCCAACATTGCCTATATAAAAGGCACATCGCATATACATTTTGACCATGATACACCTAATCACCTACTTTAATTGACCATGTTTAATATTAATTATGGATATTTTTTTATGTTGTCTAAATGAATAGTTTTGAGGATGGAATTTAACAAATGGTACCTTTTTGGTCTAATATCCATGATGAAGTGTGTGTAGCACTAATTACGAAATTTTAACTCCCCATGAGAAGAGGAAGGTCCCAACACAGAGAGATATTCAAGGACCTTGTCCCCCACCTACCTCCAGATGTGTTGCTAGTGCATTTATGACCAGTCCCTGCAAAATGAAGATTGAAAATATAAATATTTTGAAGAAATATGTAATTGCCCCCTATTTCCTCCTTGATATAAGGACAAAGGTTGAGTTCTAAGTTGTATAAATAGGTCTCCAATGTAGAGAGAGAGGAAGAAAATTAGAGATCTGAATATTGCATTCTAGTTTTTGTTGAGTAATTTTTTTGAGACTTGGAGCTCTTCTCTCTGATGTAATAGTTGATATTGGTTAATAAATATTCTTTTGTTTTCATATCATTAGATTTTTTATAGTTTCCTTGCACTACTTGGGTTGGGCCCACTCAAGAGGGCTCAAGAACCCTATTGTATTATTTCTTTCTTTTTCATGTTAATGTGTTGTATTTCAATTTATTAACTTTTCTCAAGAGATTAGATACCTATGCACATCAATTTCTAACTATAGTTTCTATTGTTAGCAACTGTAATTTTCAACAAGTTTTCCTATAGAAGTGGTTGAAATTCCATTGGAGTGGTCAAGAGCATATTTTCAGGGCTAAGAAACTCTCTCACACTTCATTGCATATTAATTTAGTTTTGTCAATAGATTAGAAAGTTTTAACAAGCTTCTTAGGTCTCTTCTCATCATCCTGTAGAAGTTTCCTATAGGACTGTTATAGTGCCTGGAGAATTGTTACAATTCCTATAGGACAGTTTTAGTTAATTGTCCTGCATTTATTACATGTCTTTTCATGAGGTTAGCATATGTTAATAAGATAACAACATGGCTTGGTATTGGATCAAGGGATAGATGTGATTAGATTCATTTATTTCATGCAAAAATTTCATCTTATTCCATGCAATTTCCTTTCATGAAACATATTAGTTTCCTTGTTTTGGAATCAGTTCAGTTTCTTCTTACAATTCATTTTGTTTATTTTCATGCAATTAGGTTAATTTATTTATTGCATATAAATTAGTTTATTTTCAAATTGGTGTGATTCCATTCATGAAAGTAGCTTGAATTTGTATTCATGCAATTCGAATTTCCTCCACAAGTTATAATCATATTTCATGCATTAATCCCCTTAATCGGTTTCAGACTTAGATTGTTGTCAATGCACTCTGCATATACTTTTCACGGCACCTCTAAATTTTGTAGAGCCATGGGTTGATAACTAAAGTAACAAGCTAAGGATGCATTATAATTATTGTTGTTATTATGATTCCCACCAGCAACATGATTCAATAATGGTAGTGGTGGATAAATTGACAAAGATTGCTCATTTTGTTCCAGTGAAGATGACTCATACAACAATTGATATTGTAGAAATTTACATGAGGGAAATTGCTAGCTTGCATGGAATACCTAAGGACCTTGTTTCAAATAGAGATACAAAGTTTACTTCAAACTTTTTGAGAGGATTATTTAAAGGATTTGGTACAAATTTTAATTTTAGCATAACATACCATCCATAATCAGATGGGTAGATACAGAGAGTCAACCAAGTGATTGAAGACATGTTGAGAATGTATGTGATGGATAAGCCATCTAAGTGGGAATATTACTTGCATTTGGTTGAGTTTTCCTACAATATTTGGTATCAAGCTTCATTGAAGATGATCCCATTTAAAGCTTTATATGGTAGAAAATGCAATACTCCAATGAGTTAAGACAACCCGACAGACAGAGTGGTACTTGGGCCAGAATTTATCAAGGATATGGAAAACTAGATGGTTAAAATTAAACAATTTGAAAGCAACACAAGATAGACAAAAGAGTTATTTAGATAATATGTTAGTTGGGAGCATGAGGATTCCATGCAGGAAGAGTACCCACAACATTTTGAAGAATTTTTATTTATCTTTTGTATAAGCACTGAGGACAATGCCAACATAAGGGGGAGGGGAATGTAATACCCTAGTTTTGAGTCCTCGCATTACTAATATATTTTTGTATATTTGATGAAATTTCGGAGTGCATGTAAAGTTTAAAAGGCCGAAGAGCCTAGGAAATGTAATACTTTGAATATATTTAATAATAAATACATCAATAGTTGCAAGATAGGCAAGGATAGAGATAGGGGGCTATAATTCCATGAGAGAAGGGGGATAAAGGGTGTCACACTCAACCTCCTAAGTACCCATTTTAGGGATGGGGTATTAAAATTTCTCTTTTCCTCAATCATCTTGAAACCTCTCCATGAGGGTACCATCATCTTCTACTTTTCAAGAGATTTCCAATGACTATCATCTTTCTCAAAACCAAGCTCTAGATCAAATGTTATGACATTCCAAATTTATCGATCTTCATTGGTTGGGTGCCACCTCATTGCCAAGTGGCATCCATGTGGTTTCCTATCCCAAGTGTCAATTGATGTGGCATAGTTGTGGCTCTGACATGGTCTTGGCCACATGGTTTGTCGAACCCTAGTTCCAATCCCATGGAACCTCTAGTCATCATCGTCAAGATTTTATTTCCATGGGTCACAAAGACCCAACCAGAAGTTCTGATGATGATCCATTGTTTTGTATTATTCTATATCCGACGGTCCTTGTGCCACTCATCCAATGACTCTAATTGAGTTGATGATTCTAAAGGACTCGACACTTAACGCCCACTCTTCCATTCTTTTGTTCTCTGACGACATTACGCCAAGATCAACAGACCAGATTCACTGGCCTATAAATCCAACGATCCTTATCATGTCACCGATGTTTCCATCATCATCGACATTCTTATCCAACACATATCCTTTCCATCCCTTCCATCTACGACGAACGGTATGGATCTCTATGCTGATATATCTAATGGTTGGTGATTGCAAATGACCATCAAATGGTTGGACCCAACAAGGCCCACCCTTGACCTTACGAAAAGCCAGGTGTCGAAACCTATCATCCTCCGGATGAACCCATATTCCATGTCACTCATGATGTCATTGTCCATTCTATTGTTGGAATATTCACCAATAATGAGACGGGGGTGAATTAGTATTGAGCACCACTTTTAATCAAAACATGTAATCATCAAGTTTATTAATCAATTATCACTTATGATTGCATTCAATATATCATAAACATATAACCATAATAAATGAATAAAATCATATCCACATATAGACAATACACCAAAGTTTTGTGTGGAAACCCAAATGGGAGAAAACCATAGAATTCTTTCTTATATATCAAAATATTGCATTCATAGGAAGCACCAATTTCCAAATTCTCCAGCACCAACTAGAAGAAGGATCTAACCCCCTGTTTACATGCTCCAACCTAAAGGAAACTACAACTCCCTGAATTCTCCAGCTCCAATTGGAAGGAAGCTCCAACCCCTTGATTTACAGGATCTAACCTAAAGGAAGCTCCAACTCCCTGTATTATCCATCTCCAACTAGAAGGGGGCTATGACCCCCTAATTTACAAGCTCCAACCTGAAGGAATCTCCAACTCCCTATATTCTTCATCTTCAATTGAAAGGAGGCTACGACCCCCTTCCTTCCACCCTAAAATATAAGTGTAGACTCAACTTGTCACCAACACTGTCGCTGATAATCAACATGTCACTGATAATCAACCTGTCACTATCCCTGTTATTGTCTTTTTCACTATCACTGTCACTACCACTTTCACTGTCACTATCATTGTCATTGGCATTGTATCTATCACTGATACTGATATCTCATCATCAACATCATCATCAACTATAACTAGATCCACTCACATAGATCATATACCAATACCATCATCAAGATGTGTGTCAAACCATATGCTAAGTCATGTGTTTCATATCATCCATGTAACAAGCATGTGTCATATCCATAAACTATGTGACAAGATATGCCTCAAACATGTGCCATAACATCCATCAACCATGTACTAATGCATGTACCATAACATCCATCAACCATGTGCTAAGATATGCACCATAACATCCATCAACCATGTAATAAGATATGTACCATAACATTCTTCAACCATGTACCAAGATGTGCCTCAAATAATGTAAACATTTACCAAAGTACATCTCAAACTATGTGCCCAATATCCAATATGTTCCCCAAACCATATGCCAAAACCATGCCTTAAACATGTGCCAAACCATCCAAGATATGCCTTAAGCATATATCATAACCATCAAAATAGAAAACATACCTTTATTCATGTATAAACCTTGTGTATGTGATCACATACCTACATATCTTGCTCAACTTCTTCAACAAAAGGATAACATCTTCATTTGACTTTACTTCAGTCTCACAGGACTAGTTTATGGATTAGTCACAAACCCTAACTTTCAACAAGCATAACTTTGTACCTGTAATGAATGAAGTTCTGAAACTTCTACGCAATATTCTTCAATATCCTCTCTAAAATTCATCCAAGTTTCACACCTTGAATCATCCCTGAAAAAGGAGTTATAGAGAAAATGGAAAACCTTGTTGAATTATTTCCTATTCTAGAAAGCGCACCTATAGAGAATGTCACGCGCTGAATATTTTATATTTGGTTCTACAACTTGTACACAACATACTACAGACTCTATTATTTCCAATTCAATTGGTCTCATAGAATTTGGATCCTCTATGAATAAGTTATGATTGTTTTTCTTAGAACACATGTTTGAGACTAGTTTAAGGACTAGTCAAAAACCATATCTTCCATAGAGTGTATCTCCGAAAATACAATGACCCAGAATATGAAATGTTTACCACAAGTACTCTAATATGTCTTTGCAACAACCTCCAATTTTTGATATCTGTATCATTCTAGAAAAAACTTTATAGCGAAAATGGTAATATGACCTTTAAATAACATACCCTAGAACATATCATCACAATACTTCATCCTCCCTTGGAATTTCTCCCTTCTTCACTTCATACTCCCTCTGAAATTCACCTCATATATCCTTTGTTACCTTAGATAAAAATAACTTGAGTTAATGTTACAAATGTACTCCTAGGTGCTTTATTTATACTAGATTTGGCACCCTCTTTTTAGGGTCGACTTGACCCAAATAAAATTCAATTTAATTTTTAATGGTTATTCCATTGGGGCCGAATTTACCAACAATATCCTTAATATTTATTTTAATATTCATTACAATGGGGCCAACTTTAACTTCTTGTTTGCAACACTTTTTAGGGGCTGACTTGTAACTTTTTTTCCTTAGATCCGGGGCTTCGTCATTTTCTTTTGGGGCTTCATCTTTAAGAGGGAAAATATCCTCAACCGTGAGGAACCACATGATGTACCACCTACTATTGGAAACAACATGACGAGGACTATCAATATATGGATTTGTTACATGCATTTGTAATGTCTTTCATGGTATTCTTCTTTAATCAACTCCAGGATCCATGACCACACCAGTGGGGCTTCTTAACTACTTAACCACTTGGCCATATTTTCAGGGATTCTTGTAGACTTCTTCAAAGTGTCTTCCCATGAGGGCCAAGCTTAGAGCTACATCATAAGGGGACCACTTTGGAGACTTATTAAAATATACCCATTACTTCTAAAGGCTTCTATACTTCTTCTAGAGTTGACATCTAGGGTTGACTAGGGTTGACATCAATGACAACCAACTATCCAAGATATATAACCTATAAGGGGTTTCTTCATAAATATACAGTCGAGATTAAATCTGACCCACCATTGATCAAAGGATCTCATTACATCCTCGATGCCTTTGTCATCGATGGCATTCTTGACCACCACATAGGCTTGTCGACCTTTCAAACTTCGATGAACGGCCCATATTTTCTCGAATTTTCACCTACATGTGCCAAATCCTCTTGACACATGGAGTTATCTCTGAATGACACATGGAACCATCGCCACCTAACGTGTGGCATCCATATTTCCCATAGAAGTTGACCTATAGGTGCCAAATCACTATGCCACGTGGCAGATTCTATGCTCAACACGTGGCACTATCCACGCCATCCTCTTGAGCCCTTAATTAAAGCATAGTTTAAGTCCCTTCTCACCCAATGAGTTCCATGCTCGACTCATCGGTTAATAAATTATCACCATGTTGATATTACATGTCACCGTACTCCTTTATTTCCCTTCGATAAGGATCATAGATCTAGCAGATTAGGTCTCCTCTCAGAATCTACCAAATCTACGATCAAAATCTCACCTCGGAGTCTTGCCATCAGAGTGCCTACACCTTGGCATCCTAGGTTACTCCGAGTACCAAACTCCAATGAAAAAAACTACTTTGGATCCAAAAATTCAGATCCTTTCCTGTAGACACTTTGATAGATCTAATGTCTTAGGTTCATTCTCAAAGCTCTACCCTCAAAGTCCCTTATCAACCCCATACATAATAATTTCGACAACCTAATCTTCGATCTACAGTGGATATCTCTCCACCCAAAGATCCTATGCTCGATAATTAAAGCACCCATTCAAAAGTCTGATATGGACAGGGACCCACTCCCAATTCCTTCAACCAATTACAGGATACAACATATTACCCTCGGGTACATAGACATTCCTCATCAACATGACATCATCAATATGTCACCTTCCCTCTTGAACTCACTTAGACGAGACCCTACAGAGATCTACAGTTGATAATTGATCTCTCGTCCACTCATATCAACGGTCCATATTGTCGCTAGGGGCCTCTCCCATTAGAGTAACTTCACTCTAGGTCTCCAAGGCTACTCTGACAATCATCCTCCGACCAACATTCTAGATCTCCCTGCCTCCGATCCTATGATAGATCAATGACTTTGGTTGAATCGAGGTACATCACGGCCTAACCATGGACTACTATGACTAACTGTAGAGATCTATCCACTTGCAACTCAAATGGTCGACGATTAAGGAAACCATCCAAAGGCCTGAGTCCATCAAGGGCCCATTCTTGACCCTTTACAAATTAGGTATCGACATATATTATCCTTAAGGATGTGTTGGTCTCCATGCCAGCGTCCTCGTCACTTTGACTACCAAGTCTAACGAACGGTCGATATCATCTCACCGCTCAATCCTTTGATAGATCAACAGCTATCATTGACTTAGAATACAAACTCTCCAGGAATCATAGCCTACTTTGACGAAGGGTCGGGATCCATCCATTTCTCTGATCCAACGGCTGCAATTTCCTTAGACTCAAAACATGGGTTTTTCCCTAGGTTTTCAGTTTGATTCAGGACTTAGCAGTTGATGGATTTATTCTCGATATTTTATAAAGCTTACCTGGCCTTCAGGATATCTGCATTTTTCCTCTAAACCAACTAAGGCATTCTCTATTCATTGTTTGGGTGAATATTTGCATCTAGTAGGTTTTTCATTCCAATAAGGAGACTTTCACATAGATTTAAATCTCTCCAAACTACACATAAAACTTCCTAGGTTATAGGGAATTTTTTCCTTCATTCTTCCAAAAAGAAATAAGCCTTGCTACTTATTCACCCAAATGAGGATTTCATTCCACACAACCAGTCATAAAAAGGAGAGGTTAATGAAACAAGGTCTATCGGCCTTCTTAGGCCTTCAACATGCTATTATTACAATATCCCATTCTTTTTGGAAATTATTGTTTGTTTCTTAACTTTCTAGCCTCTTTTATTTTCATAAGCATCACGCCACAAAGATACTTTGCTACACACCCAGGAGACACAAACATGTCGATGTATCTAGGGTTATATTCACACAGGGAAATCAATTGTACTATTTCTTTAATCAATTAAGATAAAACACATGGTCCTCTTTCTCATACACTCAATACACATGCAATTCAATTTAGACATATTATTATACGAGTCAAATGACTTCCAATAGAACAATATAAACACCATTGACTAGGGATACACAGTTACACACAATCACAGGCATCAATCCTTTATCTATATTTAATTACACGGAGTGAAGATATACTTATCTGATTATAGGTCGTATCCAGCCAACTGACTATGGGTATTCACCTTTCCACCCAACCGTAGGCCCAAATTCATTCACTCTTAGCACTCTTTCCACCCCCATGCCAGGCCATAATACCACTAAGGAACCTCTCTCTCTCTCTGGTTCTCATCAATTTATGAGGGAGAATCTCCTTCACACCACTCTTAGTAGATATTTCCCCACACCCACCTAGCTCAGGCCTCAACGAGGTTTTTCGTATACCTTCCCAGTATCAATATCACAACCTTCTCAGATTAGGTCAGGTTTCTAAACTCTCCCATGAGTCCTTATACCCTATCCCTCCTCCCAAGACTCTCCTCTCCTATATCTGAAATTAGGTCCTTCTCTTGCATGCATAGCTTGGGAAGGTTCTCGACCTGTCCTTCTATTTCTTCTGCCAGAAGGAAACTCATGGGTCAATATCGGGGACCCATGGTGATCTTTCATGTTGTCTTCTAGCTGAAAAATTCATGTCCCTTTTGACATCCATCCATACTCCCATTCATTATGGTGGTTGGCTTCTCAACTACCAGCCTCCCTCATTAACTAATTTATCTTGAAATCTGGGCTAAAGGAAATAATATGAATAAGGATTGAGGTCCTTTAGTTTACTAGGGGCTCCTCTCATTACTTTAGTGATATCATGGCCAGTACTTTAAGGATTCACCCCACAATCAATTTTTTTCATTTACAATTAAACAATAATACATTTATAATATTTACATGCCATTGTATGGCAATCACCAATCATGATTAATTACATATACTCAGGGTTTAAAGAGGGGGTGTTACAATCCTTTCCCCCTTCAAAGGAACATCATCCTCAATGTTCTTTACTTCTCAGCAACACATGTCATTCCTTCTTCTTTCATTTATCTCATCAATGTTATTCCTCTTCTTGGTCTAGTCTTTTCCTAGACTCTTGGTGTTTAACACATGCCTACAAAAATTTCAAACAACAATCATATTAACCTCATTTTTTATGTAAAAACATTTTATTGTTGTCCATAGTTAAAGAGGAAGTTTACAATCAGCATAATACTTATTTACGCAGTTTATGGTTTTTCATCCATATGGTTGTCTCATTAACTTGGCTCACTTCTTTCCTTAACATACCCATTACGTGCATGATCCCAGTCAACAGATGATTAAATTTTATAGACTCCACCGAGTATTTCAAATGAGCTATCAAAGTCTCCCCTTCCTTGCGGTCACTCAGCTTTCGGGATCAGGCTCAGGTATCCCCTTCTCTGTTATACAGTCCCTCGGGTGATCCATCTTGCATGCCTAGGATTTCTCGCACAAGTAGATTTCCAGGGACTTCGATGAGTCTTACAAATGAAGAATCCCCCAAGCTTGCTTTGTCGAGGCATCCCTCTGGCTTGCTCTATCGAAATCATCCCTTCATCCCATGTTACCACAACACAATATTCTATGGGGATCATGGCTTATCACAATGTTCTCATATCACTACAGTAGCCATTTTCCATGCTTTCTAGCTTTGATAGCCATAATTTGTCCTCCCCGGATAGATCCTTTTCATCTCACCTATATCACATGCATACATAAATTCGTGAGATGCTTTCATTAGATTTTCAATCAAAATTCCTTCCAAATCTATTACCCACATATTTTTCTAATTCATAATTCCATTTTCGACCTGTTCCATATAAGAACTTGATTCCACAAGCCTAAGATTTCTTTCTCATGGAAGTTTGGCTCTTTTATAATCATCATGCATTGGTCTTCCTTATGGACTTATAGTATTGTCATATCCAAGACCCTTCTCCTTGTAATTCCATCTTCACACGGCCAAACAAATTGTTAGTTTCTCATGAATATCACATTTTCATTGTACACAGTTTCAGAATTTTGCATACTAACAATTAGATTACATTTATCTATTCAGTGACATAAAATAAAAGGAATGCTCATTCCTCACACATGCTTTATCTCAGCATACCAAACTTTTAAATGCATATAATCATTGAATGAATTTTTAATCAATGTGTCAAGGTCCATTGCCACAATCATACACAATGCACCCTTGCATTGATTCCAATTTACCACATTTCAAGTTTAGGCACCTTGCCCTAATATGTTGGGTCTCTTCCAACTTCTCACCACATGGTTTTCTTGTTCACATTCATTATTACAGCAGGACTATGCTTCCTTCTTTGAGTTGATCATAGCCTCAAATCAACACTCATGAAACTGAAATTTTCTCATGAATGCATTCAAGCATTCTTTCTTCACTAGCAACCAGTGTATCAACATACATGGCCAGTGCATTCAAGCATTCTTTCTTCTCTTTCTATCACCATTACAACTTTGTAAAATATTGGAAATTCCTCCTTCCATGATGGGCGGTCCATTACCTTCCCTCTCATTTACTCAATGCATCCAGTCAACGTGTTGCTCATGAGCACTATTGTTCCCAATCATTCACGATTGGCCAGAGTATTCATGATACTTTGTTCATGAATTTTCTCGCAAGGATATCAATCATCCTTGGCTGCTAAAGCCTCCTCCCTCTATCCTTTAGGTTATTCTTTCCTGAATCATAATCTTCTTGGGTATTAATGGCATACAACAGCCACTCAAAATCACGTGCATATCATTAAGATAATAAAATATATCAGAAAGGATTTTTACCCAATCCCTTCATGCCATATGCCATACTGGTAAGAAAAATATTTATACCTATTCGGGCTTCCAACACCCTCTATGATATTAGCTCATTAGTGGTGCTTCATGGGAACTATCAAAGTCCCTTCATCAATATTTCAACAACATCCTTCTTTCAATTTTCCTCTACATGAAGGTGTCCATTATAGGTAGTTGTCTTCCCCAATAGCTCCAATATTGTTTTCTACACATAACATACATCATCGCATTCATAATTACATTATTTTTCATGTTAAATAAAAATACATGTACCATAGCATTTAAATTAGAAAACATTCTCAAATATGTCCTAACGTATCTATATTCACTTGTCACATCATCCTCAATGTTTTTTTGAGTGTAATCCCAATCAAATTTTCAATTGTTTCAATATACTATAGCCAACAACGTTCTCATGTCTTAAACATTTTCACATATCATCCTTTCAATTTTCTCTTATCCTAGAGAAACACATTAGAAAACAAGAAAGGAGTTAATGGATTCTTCCCTTTTTCCAACTCTTTCTACACAACTTGGAACTTTCATCCCAAATGAGATATTTCTAAGGCCTCACTTCATTTACTTAACATGGCTCAATAAAGCCTAATCATTTAAACATACTTATTAGATTACTTTCATTTCACCAGTTGTTATTTTAAAGCATACAACTATGTCTCATTATTCATAGTTTTAGAGTGAGAAAAGTATTAATCCTTTTCCCCTTCTTTGCTTATGAAATATATCCCTCATGGGATCTGTATGCTCTCTTCCTTGACCAGTCTCAGTCAATTTCATATTGACCTTTCTGGATAAATCAACATGCTACAACAACAAGCTTTTAGTTCATGATGAATTATGAACCTATGCATTATGCACATTACCATTAGGGATCGGGATGATCAAAATTCATTTTCATATCTTTCACTCATGCACAATGTTTCAAAATTTTATATAGGATTCTTGTACAAATAGAATTTGTAGTCTATTATCTAATTTTCCAGCAATGATTAAGATTATGACTTTGTTCTCCTAACAGAGTTCTCACGTAGTTCCTCCACATGGAATTGTCTCAACATGCAACTTATCTATTGCATATCCATCACTACTTGAGATGACCTCAACCTCGAGTCAACCTCAGCTTTGTCATTTCATATTCTTTCTCAATATTCCATAAGGAATATAATCTTGCATTCTTATTATGCATTTCATATTTACATTCAAATAAGTATCCTTATGTTAACATTTTGCTTTCAAGTTGTGCTTTCATGCACTTAATCACATGCATTAGCATGTTGTGTGTGTCCACCACTAGCACACTCTACAATTTCATATGCATATTTTGTTTAAATTTATTTAACTCATGATTTTCTCATGATATTCTCAAAGGCTTTCTCACCTTTCCTTCTATCTTAATCTACAAAGTAGTATTGCTCATTTTCCTTTCATCATTTCATATTATCTCTTTCTCTAAGGAGTGGCATAACTCCTCAAGCTATTATTTAAACTGAACAGTTCAAACCCTTATACCTAGGGTCATCCATCCATCCATGGCATTATCCAATCCAGGCAAGTACAAATATTGCCTCACACCTCACTTATTTAGGTATTTATATCATGCCCTTNGTGTGTGTGTGTGTGTGTGTGTGTGTGTGTGTGCATCACTTTCATATTTTGTGTCATTCAAAACTCATATATTAGATCTTTAATTCATATCAGCCCTTAGTACATATGCATACATGGATATTTAGCATGCAATTTTGTTACTTGCATCTTTTCCATATCATTCCTACACGTTGGTACTTAGAAATTTAATATCAGTTTCTCTGAGATCTTACAACCATTCACATGGGAAGTCTCACAGGTATAATCATAATTATGTTTCATTTTCTCATGGAAATATCCATCAAGACGTCATTCTCTCCCAACTGTTATAAAAACATTTACAGTTCAAAATATAGCTAGGTATTTACAACATTACCCAGGGAAGTAAGATGCCCAAATCCAACTTTCTTTCATGCTCCAAACCATTCTTTAACTCATGATTGGTCATAATCATTCACATGAACACTTCAAGGAATTATCACAATCCTTTTTCTTTCTTTCACAATGCAGAGGAAAATACAAAAAATAATTGTTTCATCTTCCAAGGTGTCCAAATAACAATGTCGCCTCTCTTCATGCCTCAAATATGTCTTGGTCAATAGATGTTTTACCAAGGAAGTTATTTTTCATATTTTCTCTCACTAGCACTTGAACCTACCAAGCCATATTTATGTAGCTTTCATCCACCCTTGGATGTCAACCTGACCCATTGGTCATCTCGAAATGCCTCAGCATTTACTTATCATACTTTGTTTTATCCTTTCATTAGTCATTATAGCCTTATCTTCATAAGAAAATAAGCAATAGCATTATCAGCATTTCATTCACGTTGTTACATTTTTTGCTAACATCAAGTCATTATCAATCACAATTCCCAATCAGCAGGCTATAGTCTACAACCAACCACGGATTATCACAAGTCTATATGCATGTTTTATACATGATCACTCATTTCCATATGTATTATAGCACATTCGCATGTTACACCTTCATGCATAAGTAAGTACTCAAGTCAATAGGTGTGCATACATTTCTTTGTACAGCCATGAGTTAATAAACTGGCTCATATGTTCAAGCCATTTCACCTTCTTTATGAGAACTATTAATAGTCCAAAGGACTCCTTTTTATTTTTCTTAAATTGGTTGTTCCAGATATAGGTTTCATTTAGTACAAGTCAAGTAGTCTGACCTTACAAATTTTCCATCAATCCTCTGATCATGAGGAATTTCATATATAGATTTTAGTCTTTTATTTAAGAAGTAATTAATAATTTTAAGGATTCTATTAATCCATACCAAATCACTTTAAGCACAAGGAATTTTCCATAAGGATCTTAACCCTTATATAATCAGTCATCTTAATTGCAAGAGATCATGCCTGCCCTGCTAGATAGAAAATATTACACTTAACAAAAAAACTTAGCTCATGTTCCATGTATGGGCTCATGCAACTTCATAACATAATTTATGCCACCTCTTCCATTCACATCCAGGCCTTACCATCAATGCCTATCATAATATTCCTACTCCTGTAAGACTAGTTATCAATTTGATAAAGATACAATATAATTCCTTTGCTGAAATTCGGTAAGAATTTCCAAGGCATAGTTTCAATTTGTAGTCCTTCTCCTTGGGGAGTTAATGTAGATAATAAACAACATTTTAAAGGTAGAAACACCTTTCAACAAGATCATATTTGTATTATTATACCAGTCCTTTGGCTGATCTCTGCCCCATCCAAGCCTAGTGTTGTAGCCTGCTCTGATACCACTCTGTAACACACCCAACCTCCTAAGTACCCTTTTTAGGGATGGGGTATTAAAATTTTTCTTTTCCTCAATCATCTTGAAACCTCTTCACAAGGGTACCATCATCTTCTGCTTGTCAAGATATTTCCAATGACTATCATCATGCTCAAAACCAAGCTCTAGATTAAAATTTATAGCCTTCCAAAGTTATTGGGCCTCATTGGTCAGGTGTCACCTCATTTCCACGTGGCTGCCTATCCCAAGTGTCAATAGGCATTGCATAGTCGTGGTTTCAATGTGGTGATTCCCACATAGTTCGTCAAACCCTGGTTCCAATCCCATGGAACCTCTAGTCATCATCGTCGATATTTTATTTCCATGGGATACAAAGACCCAACCAGAAGTTTTGACGACGATCCGTTAGTCGGGATTATTCTATATCCAATGGTCCTAACACCACTCATCCAATGAAACTAATTGAGTCATTGATTCTAAAGGACTCGGCGCTTAACACCCACTCTTTCATTATTTTGTGCTCCAACGACATTATGCTTGGATCAATGAACCAGATTCACTAGCCCATAGATCCAATGATTCTCATCGCGTCGTCGATTCTTTCATCATCGTCGACATTCTTAGTCAACACGTATCCTTGCCAGCCCTTCCATCTACGATGAATGATATAGATATCTCTACTCGTAGATCTGACGGTTGGTGATTTTAAATGACCATCCAATGGTCTAGATCCAACAAGGCCCACCCTTGACCTTACAAATAACCAAGTGTCGAAACCTATCATCCTCTTAATGTGTTGGCATGCCACGTAAATCATGGTTTCTTCATCCATCCTATAACCTATAAGGGAGTTCTTTGGAAATATATGGTGGATATTAACTCCGAACCACCACTGATCAATGACTCTCATTACATCATCAATGTCTTCGTCATCGACATTCTTGACCACCACATAGCCTTGCCAACCTTTCAAACTTCGACAAACAGCCCATATTTTGTCGGATTTTCCCCTACGTGTTCCAAATCCTATTGACATGTGGCATCATATATGCATGACACATGGCACCATCGCCACCTTACACATGGAAAATATATTTCCTATAGAAGCTCACCTGCAGGTGCAAAATCACTATGCCATGTGGCACCTTCTATACTCAACATGTGGCACTATCCACATCATCCTCTTGAGCCCTTAATTAGAGGAAATTTTTAAGGCCCTTCTCTCCCAATAGGGTCCACGCTCGGCCCATCGGCCAATCGACTATCGCCATGCGTCATCCTCATGGACACATAAGAAACCATGTTGGTATTACCCATAATCATGATATCATCGTACTCCTTTATTTCCCTTCGGAAAGGATCATATATTTAGCGGTTGAGGTCTCTTCTCAGACTCTACCAAATCTATAGTCAAAATATCCCCTCATATTCTTACCATCAGAGTGCCTACACCTCGGCATCGTAGGTTACTCTGAGTACCAAACTCTAACGAAAAATACTACTTTGGATCTGATGGCTCATATCCTTTCCTACAGACACTCTGATAGATATAACATCTTGGGTTCATTCTCGGAGCTCTACCCTTGAATTCCCTCATCAACCCCATGCAAAATCATTTTTATGGCCTAATCTCTTATCAATGGTGGATTTCTCTTCACCCACAGATCCTACACTCGATAATTAAAGTGTCCATTCAAAGGTTTGAGCTTGACAGGGACCCATTCCCAATTCCTTCTACCAATTATAGGCTACCACATATTACCCTCAAGTACGTAGATATTCCTCGTCATCATGACGTCAGCAAGACATCACCTTTCCTCTTGACATGACTTGGATGAGACCCTACAAAGATCTATGGCTGAGAACTGATCTCCCCTCCACTTCGATCAATGGTCCAGATTTCCCCTCGGGGCCTCTCCCATCATAGTAACTTCACTCTAGGTCTCCATGTCTACTCCTACCATCATCCTTCAAACAACGGTCTGGATCTCCCTACCTCCAATCCTATGACATATCGATGGCTCTAGTTGACTTCGGGTACAACCCATCCTAACCATGGACTACTCCGACTAACTATAGAGATCTATCCACATGCAAATCCAATGGTCAACAATTAAGGTGAAAATCCAAAGGCATGAGTCCAATAGGGGTCCAGTCTCAACCCTTTAACAAATTAGGTACCAACACGTATTATCCTTAAGGATGTATTAGCCACCACTTTGACATCCTCGTCACTCTGACTACCAAGTCTAACTAACGGTCAAGATCATCTCACCGCTCAATCCTATGATAAATCAACGACTATCATTGAATCAGAATACAACCTCTCCAAGCATCATATCCTACTCCGACGAAGGGTCGAGATCTATTTGTTTCACCGATCCAACAGTTTTGATTCTCTCAAGCTCAAAACATGGGTTTTTCCCCAGGTTTTCTATCCAATTCAGAACTTAGTAGTTCAGGGATTTATTCTCGGTATTTTGTAAGGCTTACCAGGCCTTCAAGATATATGTAGTTCTCTTCTAAACCAACTAAGGCATTCTCTCTTCACCTCTTGGGTGAATATTTGCATCAAGTAGGTTTTCCATTCCAATAAGGACACTTTCACATAGATTTAAATCTCTCCAAACTACACATAAACCTTCCCAGGTTATAGGGCATTCTTGCCTTCATTCTTCCAGCAAGAAATAATCCTGGCTATTTATTCACCCAAATGAGGATTTCATTCCACACAAAAATTCATAAAAATGAGAGGTTAATGACACAAGGTCTATCATCCTTCTTGGGCCTTCAACATGCTAGTATTACAATATCCCATTCCTTTTGGAAATTATTGTTCATTTATGAACTTTCTAGCCTCTTTTCTTTTCACAGGCATCATGTTGCAGCAATACTTTGCTACACAACCAGGAGGCACAAACATGCCAATGTATCTAGGGTTATATTCACAAGGTTAAATTGATTTTACTATTTCTTTAATCAATTAAGATAAAACATAGGGTCCTCTTGCTCATACACGCAATACACATGTAATTCAATTCAGACATATTATTATACGAGTACAATGACTTCCAATAGAACAATATCAACACCATTGACCAAGTATACACAGTTACACACAATCACATGAATCAATCCTTTATATCTTAAGAACCAAATACTTGCACACAGAAACACCTCAAATACTCAGAGAACAATATAGAATAAAACCACTCTTTATTATAAGAAAACCCTTGAGGTAGGGTAACACCATATATTAATCCTTAAGGATAACACTCCTTAAGTAATCCTTGATTTTTACAATCACAATATACTTCACCATGCTTCAATACATTGCTTACACTTCTTTATATAGAATTCTCTATCTTCTAGGAATATTCTAAAGAAGGAAACTTCTAGAAATCCTATTTATTATATCTAACTGCCATGATAGTGGACCTTATTTAATAATATAGTGGACCTAGTCCACCTTACATTGAATGGCCTCCACTAATAATACATAACCACATTCCCATTGGGTACCTCCCTAGGTAACCCATATTACCTCCTTAGGTATACTACATTACATCCCCGTTCACATGTTTCATCCTCGAAACACGTGAAGAAACCATAAAATATGACTGCCTAAGAAATGTATCCAACCGGTACCAAGTATGACCATCCATCCATCCTAATGGAAGACGAACATGATGTCCAAATTTTTCCTTGCCACCCTTATCTTGCTTTGCATCGGTCGGTGTTGCCATGGGATTGGTTCTCTAGCATGATGTCTTCTTGTAATGTTGGTAGGCCTCCATGCACCTCTAGATTGGTTTCCTTTATTACTCCTTGTTGGTGCATACATGTGTTGATTCCCACGCCCTTTCCTTGATGACTGTTGTTTCTCTATATGTTGTGGATGGAGATATACAACAACTGTAGGAATCTGTTATGTTTTCTTCAAATTTGCAACATATTGTTCCTTTGAGTCAATGACCTCCTTAGCTTCATGATTGTATCCTTCATGTGGTTTTGCTTCATATCCTTCTGTATACTCTTCCTTTGATTCAACTTCGGACTCGGAAATAACTTATTTGATGTCCTCCGTGGGCCCATATTTCTTACTAAGAGACACATCCCGCAATGTGATTTTCTTTTTCTCTTACCACAACTTCAAAAATTCTTTTGCAAATTAATATTAATGGTACCCATTGATTCTATCCAAGGATATCCCAAAACAATATCCAAAACATCCATATATGTAGCATGAAAATATGAATGCAACACATATTTATCCATAGTGATTTTCAAATCTTTAAAAATTTAAACTTGTTTACCAACAACCTGTGTGTTGTGAATATTGTTTGTTGGAACTTGCATTCTATTAACCAACTAAACATTGATAAAATTTTGTTGGCAACTAGGGTTAATAGAAACAATGATAGTTTCTTTATGAATACAACCATGGACCTGTAATATAGATTTTTCACATGAAAATAAACCCTTGGTTCTCTCTTTATCTTATTTTCCAACATGAGACCACCTATCTAAAATCAATTTTTCCAATTCTTCATCTGGAAGTCTCATCAGTTGGAAATAGTCTAATGATTCCTTCCATGTTGAGGCATCCTCTCTGAAATGAAGAAATAACGAAAATTTTCATTGTTCTTTCCATTCTAACTTGTAGGACTTTAGAAATTCTTCAATACTAGAACCATTATCATTCCTAGTAAAATGCATCTTGCTTGGAATAAATATTTAAAAAAAAAATGAAGCTTAAAAATAACTTTATTGTGCAAATTGTGTGGCTTTTTCCAGAAAAACCCTAAAAAATGATCGAATTTAAAATGTTGATCACTTACTTCGTGAACACCATTTCAGCTTATGTTTTTTTTTTTTTTTTTTAAATTGGGTATTTTTCTTATAGGAATTCAAATATCCAATTTATTTTTCCAAATTCTACTTAAAAAGTTTCATATTTGAACCTGAATTGTGTTGCCCTCTTTTTTCCCTATAAAAAATCTACAAAAAGAGCCAAAAATTTATCCCCCTCTTTGGCCAAGGAAATTTATTTTATACCAATTGTTAAGCACCTTAATAGATCTGAAGATAAATATCAAAATAACCAAGAATATCAACAAGAATAAACCAAGTCATTCACCAAATATCTAACACAAGAGTGTAGACAAAACCATTGAGGTAGGGTAACACCATATATTAATCCTTAAGGAAGGATAACACTCCTAAATAAATGCTTGATATGTTCAAAATATTCTTCATTATGCTTCAATACAGTGCTTACACTTCTTTATATAGAATTATCTATCTTCTAGGAACATTCTAGAAAAGGAATCTTCTAGAAATACTATTTATTATATCTAACTACCTTGATAGTGGACCTTATTTAATAATATAGTGGACCTAGTCCACCTTACATTGAATGGTCTCCACTAATAATACATAACCACATTCCCATTGGATACCTCATATTACCTCCCTAGGGGGTACCTAGGGAGGTACCCAATATTACCTCCCTAAGTATACTACATTATCTCCATTTAATTAGATGGAGTGAAGATATGCTTATCTAATTATAGGTTGCAGCCAGCCAACTGACTGTGGGTGTTCTCCTTTCCACCCAACTATAGGATCATATGCATTCACCCTTAGCACTCTTTCCACCCCCGTTCTAGACCATGATACCACTAGGGAACCTCTCTCTCTCTCTGGTTCTCATCAATTTTTGAGGGACACTCTCCTTCACACCACTCTTGGTAGAGATTTCCCCACACCCACCTAGCTCAGGCCTCACCGAGGTTTGTCATATACCTTCCCAGTATCAAGCTTTCATCCTTCTCATCTCAGGTCAGGTTTCTGGACTCTCCCATGAGTGTTTCTACCATATCTCTCCTTCTGAGACTCTCCTCTCCTCTATCTGAAATCGGGTGCTTCCTTTACATGCATAGCTTGGGAAGGTTCTCGACTTGTCCTTCTATTTCTTCTATCAGAAGGAAACTTGTGCGTCAATCCTAGGGACCTGTGGTGATCTTTCATTTTTTCCTATAGTTGGAAGTTTCTTGTCCCTTTTGGTATCCCTCCATACTTTCATTCATTGGGGTGGTTGGTTGTTCAACTACCAACCTTCCTCATTAACTGATTTATTTTGAAATCGAGGCTAAGGGAAATCATCTGAATAAGACTTGAGGTCCTTTAGTTTACTAGGGCCTCCTCTCCTTCCTCTAGTGATATCATGGCTAGTAATTTAAGGCTTCACCCCACAACCATTTTTTGGAATTTACAATTAAACAATAACACATTTACAATATTTACATGTCATTGTATGGCAATCACCAATCGTGATTAATTACATATACTTAGGGTTTAGAGAGGGGGTGTTACAAAGGGGATAAGTATTTTTATTATATTTTATTCACCCATCTTGGTTTTAGTTGGGAAAAGTGCTTATGTGAGCTTCTTGGGGAAGCCACATGGTGCATTATTGCATGTAATTATATAGACCCTGCTTTTGGGTTATTTGGGGGTTACTCACTCATTTAGTTCCTCAATCATTGTTACTTGTTTCTCATTCATTCTTGTTCACTCTTGTCTATGGTTGGATGGAAAATGAATTATGGGAGGAAAAGAGCCAATGCTTGTTGGTTGTAATACCGGTTGATTATTCCATAAAGGAATGGATGTGTGTGTGCATGAGAATGATGGAAATGTGAAAGAACTATCCACAACTGATAATCTTGGAGTTTTCAGCATTGATATTTCCTAACTAATAGCACTGGAGCCCTAGAAAAGAAGTGGAGCAACCCTAGGGACTACATTGCAGAGAAATGGGCTCATTTCTTTGGGTTGTGTAGGCTAAATGGGAAGAGAGATAGTAAACTAGGATTGTTGTGTGGTTGGGAAAACAATGAGAGCTTGTTAGCTAACTATTGTGTGTTTTAGAGTCGGCCTAGTACCTGTCCTTGTGGATTCATATCCATGGCTCATGGTAAACCTGTTGTTGGGATATAGAACAAAAGTGTATATGGTTGGGTGGAACATCTGACATATGCAACCAGTTGGTGAATGGTTTATTTAAAGATAAGTGCTCTATGTTCTTTCTCTATAATTTATATTCCACTGTGTATTTATTATCTTTGAGGTGTGTTTATATCATACATTCTTGTTGTTAATGATGTGCATGGAATATCAATCATTTCCTTTGTAGTTTATCATGTTCTTGATTATTACATGTGTTGTTGTCATGCTTATTAAATTTAATAATTGGTATCATAAATTGGAAATATGTCAACGTGAATTTAGAGGTACCTGGGTCGATGGGTGCATCACAGATTGGTATCATAGAAAAAAAATTGTGGTTGTTGGTAATGGGTACATTACAAATTGGTATCACAACAAAAATTTCATGGTTGTTGGTAATGGGTACATTACAACTCTTCCCATGTAAATTTATAAACCAATATATCATTTAAGTTCACTATTACAAATAAATCTAGAAAGGGATGTAGTACATAATTCACCAAACACATCAATGTAGTTGGTGCATTACATAAACTAGAAGGCATTACCAACCATTCATATAGACCTTTCCTTGTTTTGAAGGTGGTCTTATGGGTGTCTTCTTATTTAACTCATAGTTGGTGTATCCTGATTTGAGATTCAACTTGGTGAAGTAATTGGCATGATGCAATTGATTTAGCAAGTCATCGATCCTAGGTAGAGGGTATCGATTATTTAATGTGATTTTATTCAAATCTTTGTAATCGATGAACATTCTCCAAGTCCCATCATTATTTGGTGCTATGATGATAGGTGACCCACAAGGTGAGGTGCTTGGCCAAATTACTCCTTGGTACAATAGCTACTTCAATTGTTTCTTCACTTCCTATGCTTCTAGGATGGAATTTTTGTAAGCCCCAATGTTTGGCAATGGGGATTTAATCTCTTGGAACACATCTCTATATGCTTGAAAAATCCTCTCCAACTGACATTTATACTCTTTAGTACATCACTCTAGAGATTCCTTTACCTTTATCGATTCATATCCTAGTGGATTCTATCTTAAAAAGAGTTATACAAACTTCCTACTTGAATTGATCAATTTCTTGGCTAGGTTAGCACTTACTGGAGAAATCTCACATTTATTGTTATGTGCATTGATTATGAAAGACCTCCTATCCTTGATCAATTGGTACTAGTTTTCTCTCCTCATAAAGATTGTGTTGAGGGGGATAGATTCCTAATTCTCAATAGTAGGGATTAAACCCAAGGAACAATCCCAATTTTATTCTTCCATGTTTGGTATGGAATAATCCTCTAGGTTAATGGTCTAGAAACTGTTTGATGGGCTTTAAAATTTCTTTCAAAAGATATTTCAATTATTTTTATGTCATTCTAATTTATGTAATTAATGCAAAAGAAACAACTAATATAAAGAGATTGAAGAAAATTGTTTTATAGGATAACCTATGGAAACATTCAATCAAAATTATCTAAGGATTTCTATTCTCTTTGAATTAATTCATTTAAGAAAGTATTACCACATGATAACATTTAGGAAATATAAACTAATAAAAGTTGGAATATATGAAAATTATAACAGTAAAACACCTAGAATTCATTCCAAAACATCTCATGTACAAAATAACGAAAAATAGAATTTAACAATGAAAGAAAATACTCTCTACTGAAAATGCCCAATAATTCATTCAACCATATAATATAACTTAACAGTATTGAAATTTGTACTAAACAACTATGAAATTTAACCAACAACGGAATAATCCATGATAATGAATGAATGCACAAAAATCTTCAGCAAACAAAATTGTCTTGATTCCAAATGGAGTTTCTGAATTAAGCTTCAAAATATTTTGTTCCTACAATCCTTTCCAAATCGTCGTGGAGCCAAAATTCCATTACTAGAGGACGATTATCTAATATGTAAGCAAAACTATATCTAAAAATAGTATAAAGCAAAAAATATAAAAAGCATAAAAGTTGGCATGCCACTATGACTATGATGGAATGTGTTATCCAACGTCTACATGTTCAACATCATATGTGGCCCACTACTCAAATAATTATTCACACAAACATAGATGTGGGAAAGTATGTTGATCCATAGGTAAACTCAAACTTTCCTTCTCATGCCTGAAACCTTGAACATACTTTTTTATCCAGGTGGATATTGGTGGCCACCCACCTATTCCACTTGGACCCCCACCATTGCTTCTTTCAGTTTTTTAGTTTTCACACGGTTTACTATTTTTAGCAGTTTTTTTCGGGTCCTGAACTTCCGGGGCCATTTTGAGGCCCTAAACGATGTTTTTTTGGGTATGTTTCTGTCGAAAAATAGTATCTAATGATGCTATTTTGTCTTGATCATTGTAGGCCTCGGATAGATCTTTCCAACGAGCTATCATACGCCTAAAACAGAGATCGTATGCAAAAGTTACGACCCCGAGAAGTTGATGCACCAACTTACCCAAACGGTGCCCACATGACTTTTGGCACTTCATCTCCCAGGGTTAGGTTTTTGGATGTCTAGGACTTTTGGCATTCCCGTTTATTTTAAAAGGGCCTTCAAAGCCTCATTGTAATCATCTTCTCACGGATGCGAGTAGCGGCCACATCTCTTCTCAGAGATAAGCTACCAGCGCCCTAGCTAGTTTATTTCCATTCTGTCTGTAAGCATATTTCATTCATTTGTTATTAATGAAATGAAGTCTTATTTCCGCTGCATCTCTGTGTTTATGTGTATTTCTGTATTTCATTGTGTTCCTACATAAATCCGGATCACTTTTCTATTTTAGGAATCATTGTCTCCAATTTAACAGAAGTTTTAACTTCACCGACAAGATACTTATGCATGTGATTGCACTCTATTGAATTCATGCCTCTAATACCAGCCTCGCATTTATCTGTTATATGTTTGAACTTTGATAATACTTCATCTATTGGTTGAAATTTTTCATGTTGATTGAAACTGGGCAAATGATTATCAAACATGGTATTATTGACAAAATTTCATAATTTTAAACATGTTGAACTTTCGTCATTGACTTGATTATGTGACACTATAGCCAATTGTCCCCAATATTGCATTGATCTTTGCATTATGGTTATTCCCTCTTCTCTTAGGATCTTGATTCCATGGTATTCTTCCACGTGTTCCTTTTGGATTTATTTGATGTACTCAATTTGATCCTGCATTTTAGCTTGTTTTTCATTACTTATTAGGATCGTTTTATGTAGTATTGATAACACTAGAGTCTCTTACTATAATTTCATTATTTTGGTTATGAAATCGCTTTTTATCTATTCATGCTTCTTATCTTCCTACAGAACATATTCCATAAACATGGTGACAATATCCTAAGATCCCTTCTAATAAATTATCTAATTTCTTAGGGATGTAATTTCCCTTTTCAAGTTCTCAACCTCGTGTTCATCATTTTTGGCCTTGTCAATAGTAGCATGAGAAATTTCTACCCCAACAGAGGGTAATTCAATAAGATTTTATATTTTGTGTCCAACAAAGGTTCTTCTATAGTTCATATTATGGCACTATCTACATTCACCTATCTTCTCTTCTGCATTCTTTTTACAATGGACTAACTCCATAGATTATAGGTAATAGACTAAAGATTAGCAACATCATCCAAGGGGTTTGAAATTGGTTCATCACCCCATAATATGATATTTTCAAAACTACATGGTGTGAAATTGTTCTAACTTTGGTTCCTTGCCTTTTTCAATTGTTTGCATCTTTTCAGGCTTATGAGTTTGATTATTTTGTTTGGTAGAAACTTCTTCTTCAATATGAGTACCTGATTTTGTAACAACCTCCTCATCCTCAGAAAAAATAATTATTTCACTAGGTGGAATAGAAGATGGATGGTTTGGATTCTTTTTTAGTATTTGTTCTAATGTACCACGTTCCTTTGAAATTTCCTCTTGTTTCAACATTTCTTCATGCATTCTCCTTGATTTTTCTTCTTATTTCTTGTTATTCTCCTCAACAATTTTACTTTTCTCTTCCTCTGATTTCCTCTTGGCTTCTTCCTCTTTTTGAAACTTTTCAGCCTACAAATTTCTCTCCAACTATTCCCTTCCCCTCTGTTTCTGTAAATATTTTTCCCTTCACTTTTCTTCAACATATTTTCTCTTTTCCTCCAATTATTCCTGAGCAGCATCCTCTTATTTATTCTTTCGTAACTTCTCCTTTTTTTCCTATTGGAGTTCCTATTCTTTTTGTAAACTAGATTGCTCATCTTGAATAGATTTTAATTCAGCCTCTTTCTTTAATTTGATTTCTTCTAACCTCTGGGTCTCTTCAACTTCTCTTTCATATCTCTTAGCAGCTAAACCTATATTTATATCCAACATTTTTTCATCAATGGATAAAGTCTTAAGAATATCAAATAAGAATTTTTCTTCCTCTCCAGAACCTCATCCCAATCATGAGCATCCTCAATAAATTCTTCATCATCCCATATTTCATGATTGTATGGCCATGTGTATAATACTTTATCAGCATGCTTTATAACTAAACCTTTAGGATCATGTATTCTAAATTGTCCAAGCAAAAACCTATATTCTAGATGACTAGTAGCTTCTTGCCTCGCATGCTTTGGATCCTTGATGAAAGAATGGCCCACCTTAAAACCATACAGGACAAAAAAAAAATATTTTCTTCCTTTAATACTGAAGCATTAAACCCTTGGAGAACCATCTAATATGTTATTTCACCTATTACAAGCCTATTAGGTACATATTTTGGCAATAGATGTGGTGTTGAAATTGCACCACAAATCCTTATATAAGTTAAATTCTCTTGCAAATACCAATTTCCATTATAACCTATAAGCTTCTTAGCATCATCAGTTATCTTGGGGCACTCTCTACAAAAAATAATGTAATATAATATTACCAAGAAAGAGTCACAAATTGTTGAATAAGAGCTCTTGTACTTGTTATCCCACAGAATTTGAAAATAAACATGAACAAGTGCCTATGAAACATGCCAACTAAGATTAAGACCTAGAAATATATTTGTGGTGCATGTGACATCCAATAAATAAGAAGACATTTAAAATGAAGGTATAACACCAGGTTTTTCTTTGGTATTATGAACCCTTTCAATCATACCATTAAGTTGGTTAGAAAAAATGGTTGCCCAATTAAAAAACCCTCATATTGTGGCCACCGTATAAGAAAAAGGGACCCATACATATGGAAATCATGAAAAATATTTCTCTCCATAAAATATTCATATCAATACCATAAGGTACATGTATGGTTCTCTCAAATTGGTGATAGCATACCACCCATTTATTTTTTTGAAGAACTTTTTATCCTCCTTCCACTAACTTGCAAAAATATTTCCTACATCATTCTTTTCATAGAAGTCATTCACAAAATGAGTAACTAGGTGAAGTTCAGGATTTGGAAACATATAATACTTCTCCAATTTTTCAACATAGAAAGAGCCTATACAGTCACCCTTCACATCTACAATCATACTCTTCTTAAAATAAGTGTGGTGTATAGTCCATTCAATGGCTTCAGAGAAAGGGAAAACAAGTTCTGACGCTACAAATGAATGCAAACGAGACCTCCTTATGTTCAGAAAAACTTTAACATCAATTTGTCTAACAATGGGGTCACTATGAGGCACCATCTCTGGATATTCTTCCTTCCTGAATTTCAAATATGAATCATTCCATCCTAGCAAAAGGGCTTGAGTTTCATTACTCCTCCAATGTCCTTGAATATTGGTTGTGGTAAATTCTCCTTAGGTATAGGGAATTGGATCACTTGTATATATGCTTCTAATGTGTGTTTAGTCTCCATTGGCTTCTTTTGAGAGGCCTCAAATGTTTCTTTTAATTTCCCCTTATGAGATTTAGAAGGAATTTTCATAGTGTTTCTCCTTGGTGTCATGTTTCCTACACCAAACTCAATACAAACCAGAATAAAGAAGATAATTGTGTAGGTGATCAACCATTCTCTTATTCAAACTACACTACACAATTTCTCAATATGATTAATAGTTATTGACAATCCTCCTAAATCAAACAAATCTGAGAAGAGTTCAAAATTTGTACTTGGCATCATAGAAGTAAAAATTCCTTAAATATTCACCTGGTCTAAATTTTCAATCTAAAACACATAAAATCATTTCTACACTCAAGCTTAATAACTTGCCTAATCTGAGTGAATGGGAANAATTTTTCAACATAGAAAGAGCCTATACAGTCACCCTTCACATCTACAATCATACTCTTCTTAAAATAAGTGTGGTGTATAGTCCATTCAATGGCTTCAAAGAAAGGGAAAACAAGTTCGCGCGCTACAACTAAATGCAAACGAGACCTCCTTATGTTTAGAAAAACTTTAACATCAATCTGTCTAACAATGGGGTCACTATGAGGCACCATCTCTGGATAATCTTCCTTCCTGAATTTCAAATATGAATCATTCCATCCTAGCAAAAGGGCTTGAGTTTCATTACTCCTCCAATGTCCTTGAATATTGGTTGTGGTAAATTCGCCTTAGGTATAGGGAATTGGATCACTTGTACATATGCTTCTAATGTGTGTTTAGTCTCCACTAGCTTCTTTTGAGAGGCCTCAAATGTTTCTTTTAATTTCCCCTTATGAGATTTAGAAGGAATTTTCATAGGGGTTCTCCTTGGTGTCATCTTTCTTACACCAAAATCAATACAAACAAGAATAAAGAAGATAAGTGTGTATGTGATCAACCATTCTCTTATTCAAACACCTCAATCAGGAATACACTACACAATTTCTCAAAATGATTAATAGTTATTGACAATCCTCCTAAATCAAACAAATTTGAGAAGAGTTCAAAATTTGTACTTGGCATCATAGAAGTAAAAATTCCTTAAATATTCACCTGGTCTAAATTTTCAATCTAAAACACATAAAATCATTTCTACACTCAAGCTTAATAACTTGCCTAATCTGAGTGAATGGGAAGATCACAAATTAAAATAGGGAAACTAACACACACACTATGCCTTGGCCTACAAACATTCCCTCTACAGAAAAGGACACTACTCACATAGAAAAATTATTGTGTACAATCACTTACACTAGTGGCACTAACCTTAACTCAAAATATCAACCACTTGGAGACGGTAAAAAAATTGACAATGATCAAGCCTCATAGATTTTAGCTCCAATTCATACTCAGAATGAATAATTTTGATTGAGGAGTTTGAATATATGCCAATGAATCCAATCTAGGTGGTATGATGATGAAATCTTGCTCTAAACCACCTATTGGATTTGCTAAATCTAAGAATATGAAATGCCAATTGGACATCCTAGCTACCAGATCCATGAATTAATTACCAATAAATTTACTCCTTCATTGGTCACTCGAAAACTTTCATTATAGTTTATCATTCAAATATTTTGATTTGCACAAAACTTTCCCTAGACAATGATGGCTAACTAAACATAATAGATTGATAGCATAAAAAACTTCAAAATCATGCACAACGAGAATCAGTGATTGATTTTTAATTAAGGGTGATCAAAAAAGTTGAAAATGCAGTGACAACCTTCTATGGACGCGTAAAAGATTTTGTAATTTTGTTGAAACCTAAAAAAGTTCACCAATGGTCGCTTATTGGTGAAATAGAAAAACCTTGACATCCTTTGTGTCGGTGACTTCCAAATTCTTTTCTATTGGTGAACTAAATTTTTCTTTAACCTTTCGACAGTCATTAAAAAACTCATTTTTGGCTTGTTTTAAATTCCTTTTAATAGGAGAATTTTTTTTCCCATTGATACTTGTTGTTTTCTTTTCTTCAACGTTCAAAAAAAATTATTTTCAATGTCTTCACTTTTTCCTCTTGGCATGCAAAATTTTTTTGTATCGGTGAACTTCAAAAAACATTTTTATCAGTGCAGCAACTTGACATTGTATTGGTGAACTGGCCTTCTTCTTTCAACGCTCATAATAAAATTTATCATTTTTGGGAACTGCGTAGAGTAATTCATTAATATATGACCCATATCCATGAGTATTATTCGCGACTAACCAATAATTCTCATGATTTGAATAGTCCACTTAACACTCATTGCATCGGGTGATGCTCACAGGGGTGAAGAAGTGGGATTGAAAACTAGCGAAATGGATCACATAGCATCAATCATCACTTCTAGGGCTTGAACCCAGTAACCAAGACTTTCTAGGTGGTCACCCATCCCAAGACACCTCTATCTCAAGTGCGCTTAACTGTGGATTTTTCCCCACAATCAAGCCCACTTAGCTTACTACCCCATTTGCAAAACCTTAGCAAGTATTGTGCCTTATGAACTATTCAATTAGAGCTCCCTTCACTCTTATTATTTAAGCATAGAGGGTATTTCGCAGTGTAACATATTAGATATCATTTCTGGAACTGTGTAGAGTAAGTCATTAAGATATGACCCATATCCATTAGTATTAGTTGCAAATAACCAATAATTCTCATGATTTGAATAGTCCAGTTAGCACTCATTGCATCGGGTGATGCTCACAGGGGTGAATAAGTGGGATTGAAACTAGTGAAATGGATCGCATGGCATCAATCATCACTTACGGGGCTTGCACCCAATGACTAGGACTTCCCAAGTGGTCACCCATCCCAAGATGCCTCTCACTCAAGTGCGCTTAACTATGGAGTTTTCCCCACAATCAATCCCTCTTATCTTGCTACCCCATTTGCAAAACCTTGAGCCAAAGGCATCTTGGGATGGGTGACACCTGGGAAGTCCTGGTTACTGGGTGCAAGCCCGAGAAGTGATGATTGATGGTATGCAATCCATTTCGCTAGTTTCAATCCCACTTCTTCACCCATGTGAGCATCACCCAATGTAATGAGTGCTAAGTGGACTATTCAAATCATGAGAATTATTGGTTAGTTGTGACTAATACTCATGGATATAGGCCATATATTAATGACTTACTCTATGCAGTTCCCGAAAATGATATCTAATATGTTTCACTGTGAAATCCCCTCTATGCTTAAATGGAGATTCATTGGACAAATCTACAATCTCTTCCTATACCTTTGAAAAATAAATCAATTTCAACTAAGGGTGGACTTGGAAAAAATTGGAACTAGAAACTACCCATAGATCCTTCTATGTGTGATTTAGAAATCAATCTTAACCCCACAATGGGGATTTGGATTTCTACCAAACATAAAGGATAAGTCATGTTGATCACTAACTTGCACTCT
>SNQJ01S0010168.1:9624-34186 GCA_010110895.2 Picea sitchensis
TCAGGATTAATGCAAGAAAAGAGGAATTCGTATTGCCTCCAATTTATGATGCTTCTGGACATGCTACAGCATGCACTTCAAGTCAAATCTAATTATATCCCAACAAGCTTAAAGAAATGGATAGAGAAACCGTCAGGCCCTGGAGCTTTTTTAAGGGCTGGCCCCAAATAGCTTTAATGATTTCTTCATCCTCTATCTCTTTATTCAGACCAGTGTTTTCACCTTCAGTGATGAAGTGAGGAATGTTCTCAAGCATTGCAGTGACAGAGTTGGGATCCACCTCCTCGTGTTTTATGTATAGAGCCTCAAAGTGTTTTCTGGTTGCCTCCTTGATTGCTAGAAGTCTCTCAAGCTTGAGCCATCTGTCTAGTGTCCATATTCAATGCAACCAGTGCACCCTTTGGATTCAGTGAACCAGACATACGCACACAAAAAGTCAATGGCTTTGGATGAATCTGTGTTACTGTCCATATTAAAAGCACCCAATTCACCATCTAGATTCAATGAACCAGTACATACATGAGCAAGAAGTGTTGATGGAGCCCCACCCCATTGGAGCTGTAGGAACCTAATGTCTCTAAGTGAAATGAATTAGGATGTATAACCAGTGTAGATCCATTTAAATCTAGATCTATCAAGCATCGAGAGGGATTGATTTTCTTGGTGTAAATTTTTTTTATCATTTAATTCCATATATATGTAAACTTTTTTATCATTTATGAAGCAATGAAGGAATAATATACACACATGGAATTAAATATTAAAAAAATTTACACTTAAAGAAATTTGATCCCTCTCAATGCTTGATAAATCCGGATTTAATATGGATTTATGTGGGATTTTTTTTTAAGATATTGTCACATAAATACTTAACAACATCTATGTCATATTAGGCTGTAAAGCACCTCACTACTCTCGATGAAGTGAAAATAATCACTATATTTATTATTTCTATAATCAATCACAATTACCTTGCAAATAATTTATTCATTTATTTTAATTGTAATACAATTATTTAAAAATATTCATCCCTGTAATATAGGAATACTTTGAAATATCCCTGCATCATGTTAATTATGACAGTTTTTAGTTTGGGATGATTGTAATATGTAGTTTTTCGCTGGATAGGCCATTGGGAGATGATATGTTATGGATGGTTACTAGGGAAGCTAAAAAGATTCTGATTAGATAGATGGATGAATTATTTGTGTTTACGCAAATATGATATACTAAGTGCTTCGACATATGAAGAATGTGCAAATGTGCTCTGTATTCTCCTTTTATCGTGAATATCTAGTACGATTTTTTTCTTGGAAAAGGGAAAAAAAAGGGAATAACTTAAAATGAATAGTATATTAAACAACATTAAAAGCATCCTCCGAATGCAAAATTTGAACTATAATAGAAAGATGTAAAAGCTATGAATTCGATAATGATCAAGCTCATAATGCATATCGCATATCAGAGAAGGCGAAGTGAAAGCCCAAACAAATTAAAATATGTGTTGGGTATAAATTCTTACCTGAGCAGACCTTTCAGAGACCACAAATCGGCCTTCAATTGATGTGGCTGACACCCTTTCCATCTCAAAACCAATGAAATCCAATACTGGAGACAAGCGATGGTCAAAGGGATATTCGCCGTCACCTTTCTTCCAGTCAAAACTGTTATCACTAATTGCCATCGATTGCCACTGAACTGCAGAAACTGTTCTATTACTGGGTATTAAGCTCTGAGGTCAATATGGGCATTGTTCACTGTGGGCAGTCCTGGATTGAATTTATGGGAGTAAACCATTGAAACGGCGAGAGCGATAGATTGGGGGCAAAGCCAACGTCTCATTATAGATTTATGTGTGCAAATTCCTCACCTTATAAAATTTCTAGGGCAAAGCATGCATGGACTTAATTATATGTTATGTTCTGGTTCGTTTAGTTGAGCCTCGACACTCGGGGAGGACCTCTATGAGCTGTATTTGTTGTCGATGTGGGTAGGACTCTCTGAGGTGTCGTTGTCATAGATTAATTGTCCCATGTAAATTCGTTTCTTAATCTTTTTTGGTTTGGATGTGTTTTGACTTATTCCAAAATTTTGTTTGCATGTGATGGGACTATGCGTTAGAAAGTTTCTTTGGTGTTTGAGTGGATTGTGAATTATTATAATAATAATGCGTTAGAAAGTTTTTTTTGGTGTTTGAGTGGATTGTGAAAGTTTTTTTTGGTGTTTGAGTGGATTGTGAATTATTATAATAATAATGCGTTAGAAAGTTTTTTTTGGTGTTTGAGTGGATTGTGAATTATTATAATAATAATAATAATAATTTATATTTAAAGTCATGGTTAAATTAGATGTAGTAATTTTACTATTAAAGTTTACAAAGATATGTATATCTCATTTTCTTTTGGATTTGAACTTGTAACTTTCAAGGAGGAAACACATGTTCTTAATCATTAGGCCTATTAGACTTTGTTAAAGGGTAATGACTAAAGCAATGAGCTTACCATTAAAATTGGATTAGTGTTTTCTTTTATTTTTTTAGATTTTTATATTTTAAGTAAAGTTATTGTAATAGTTTCGATTTTTTCCATTAAAACTCAAAACTCAATTTTATTTATTTCAATGTTTATTAGTATTTAATATAATGAGAGTTATGGGTATTCGTGCGGCCATTATAGCAGATGTCACAGTCTTGCTACACAACTTCATTGCTAGATAGCACATGTCCTTTGACCAATCAACTTCATTGCTAGATAGCACACATCTTGTGACCGATCATTTGCATTATGCAAGTGTTGTTGGACCCAACACCTCTCACATGTGTAGGCCACAATAAATATGTACCAACTTCCATTCCCACCATCTTCTTGTTGCTTCTTTGGTTCTTTGGATGCTCTAAGTAACATTCTTTTGTATGTACTTCCTCCATGCAGCGATGGAAAATGTTATCCACCATGCAGCACTAATCCAATCATTGGCTAGTGCAGGTGGATACGTGCACAAGTTGTAGGTCCATGCAGGTTCATCATTGCATGCATGCCAAAATATTACAGCGTAGTTTTCGAGTTTTAATTCCGACGACCTCCCGGCAATTACGTTGTCTACTCCATAAACCAATGAGATGTAATGTTAATGCTAGAGTACGAAACATCCTCGACGAGATGTGATGTTAATGTTGCTTCCACCTACATTACTCCCTCCGCAGCGATTTTTGAATTTGAAAAAACCTCCCATCATCACCAAATTTGCACCTACTCTCATGTCCCCTTTGGCCTCCCAATGCCTGGCCTAGAGATTGAGTGTGGAGAGCAGCAACCTCAAAGATTGGGATGTCGTCCTGCCAAAATGCATCGACTATGTGAAGAAGTATATGATGGCATTAGGTCAGTATTAGGAAGATTCGAGAGTAGTAGTCTTAATTGTTTTACAATATCCCAAAAAGCTCAAACTAGTGGGAGACAGAAGGATGTGTGAACCTTCGATATTAGCAAAGCTCTTCTATCCAATATCCCTTATTACCACCAATATGAATATGGGTATTCTATACATGTTATCCATCCTCTCGATTCCTCTGTGTCTGTATATAATTCATTTTTTCATATTTAAGTGTGTGGGGATGATATGGATGACGTTGATTTTATTGATTTGTCCTAATGGGGGCAAGGATTACAATTCAACAACATTTGAAGTAGGTATTAGAGATGAAAGTGATCACGTTGTTGTCATCTCTACTACTTTATAATCGTTTGTTAGCTCAGGGTTTCAATGTCTTCCTCCTAACTGGCTAAGACAAATCTCAAAGGAATATAACGGCTCATAATCTGTTTCAGGCCAACTACAAGGGCTCGTCTGGTATGTTATTAAGGTGGAAATCCATATTTTTCTCTTATATCTATTTATTTATATATCCTAATGAGAATGAATAAGAAATTGATTATATGGAATGTTTGAATTGCAAGGGGGGGGAGCAATCAGGGCATCCCGACATGTATGCACAAGCCCGAGAAGAGGGAAGAACTGGTGAAGAAAGGTTGTTGTTTATGGGGAAGCATGGACAACCAGTGAAGAGATCTCTCAAGACCCTATTGAAGCATCGCGCTCCTTAAGCTTCGCAATCCTATGTAGTAGGAACATAATGGTTTTGCCAAATCATTGCTTGCTTTTTTTCTTTAAATTTATGTATTTGCAATAGTTTAATAATCGTTTAATGATGTGTAATGTTGATTATTATTTATGCATATATTTCAAAATTAAAATTATAAAAAATTTCTAACTATATTTTAAAATATTGTATTTACTTAATTTTTTTTTTAAGTAAGTATCTATATATTACCTTTCAAAAACATAAATTATAGTATCATCTGGCATGCCAAGGCTCCGTTTGTGTTGAATTGCCCCATGGAGAAACCAATTCAGTCTACCTCTCAAAATAAAATCAACAAAATTAAATTGTATGAACTGAATTGCCCCGTGGGGAAACCAATTCAGCGTGTCTCTCAAAATAAAATCAACAAAATTAAACTATATGAACAGAATCGCCCAGTAGGGAAACCGATTCAGCCGAGCCTATCATGAAAACTAAATGACCAAAATATACTGACTATGGAAAATCAAATTGGAAATACTGTGCAAGGCGCCATATACGGCACAAGAGTAATCCTCGAGAACAAAAAATAATTAACAAAACCAAGCATGCGAGATGACACATGTGCTCATGCAGTCGTTCATGCGGGTTGGTGGTTTCTCTTTGCCACGTCGCTCGTTGTCGCCACCTGGATACTTGGAGCAAGGATCGCCACTGGAGTTGTCGGAGCATGGGTTTCCAGATCTGGAGAGTGCGGGGAGTTGAGCAAGGTTGTGAGTAGAGAATCAACTCTTTCCCCTCGCCTGTCCATGTTCTCAAACTGAAAGCGTAGGTTGTCCACATCCTTTTTGACAGCAAAAACCAGGTCGTGTAATATCTCCCATGAGGCGCGAATCCATGAGCATGAAGCGCAATCTGTGCATGTGTGAAGTTGGCCAGGAGGCTCTTCCAAGGAAGCGGGGGGTTCTGCCAAAGGGGCAAGGACGAAGGGTTCCATGACAGGGGGAGAGGGTGGTGGCAGGGGGATGGAACGCTCAAGTGGCTGTGTCGGAGGGACCGTTGTTGGTTGCGAAAAAGAAGCCAAATCTTGGATTGGGCCAAGGGCAAAGCCCTGAGAATTACCATGTTGGTCAAACCATTCCACACGATAATCCTAAGGCAGTGATAGTGGTGGAAGGCTACTTTGACCTGGGGAGGACTGGGCAGAGGATGAGGATGAAGAGTTAGGCGCCTAAGAAATGATAGGAGGGGGGCGGATGGCCATATGCCCTTGGTTCTGATACCAGACGGGGCCTCGTTTTGGTTTCCCGCGAAGTCAAGGCATCACCAGCAGGAGTGGAGAGGAAGGCACTGCAGCAGAGGTTGGTAAGGCAGAGAAAAACAATGAGGGAGCAGAGAGCCACCAGACGAGCCGAAGCTGGAATCCAAAAGGTTGTTCAATAAGAAGTGAGGAGGCATAATGGTCCAGCCGAGGAGCGACAACATGATAAAGAAGCCGAAGTGGAGGGTCGCATAAGCGCAGAGGTGACAGGCAGAGTCATTCATCCATCGCTCAAACGAAAATGCAAAGAATGGCACGTTGGAGCATCGAGTCCAAAGCTCACAGAAATGAATGTAGCATTCAATCATTAGGGGGGATTTAAATGCAGAAGGACGTGTCAAGTGCCAATCACGTGGCTAACGCAAGCTTAAAAGGCACCATCCTCTTCGTTAAACACATGGGACCTACTTATACCCTATCTGGGGAATTATATTTACTTAATTAAAGGATATTATAATTATATTTTCATGAATTCCTTCATAATAAAATATTTCTTCTTTAACATTTCATTTAGAAGCATGCCAAAGTATTTTTTTTGTCCATTATTTCTAGTGTGTTTAGACAATACTTTCCTTATTTATTATCTTTCTAAATACACTATTTCAAAGTGTTTAGTGGAGGTACGTCAAAAACCACATTATTCTTTTATAATATTTTCTAAATACATTATTTAGTGGAGTTATGTCAAAAAAAAAATCACATTATTCTCTTATAATATTTTTAAATAGATTATATTAAATGTAAAAAGATGCAAAGCATAGTCAAAATATAATATTATTTTAACAAATAAAAAAATCCATTGAAAATTAAAAGGTATATGCTTTTTATATTATGGAATGGTTAGTTGTAATAAGGTTACAAAATATCTTGGAATATATGGTTTAGATAATTGAAACTTTATAATGGTGAACATGCATTTCATTATTTATTGTTATTATTATATTTTAAATGATATTTTTTTTATTTTTTATTTAAAAAATTATGAAAATAATTTTACCACATTAATTATTTATTATTTGTTGATAGTTGTAAAATATGGTATATAGATGTATTATTTACATATAATTGTAAGTTGATAATAGTCTTTTTTTACAATTTAGATGTAATAGAAAGTTGAGAGTTGCCACGATAAGTTTGTACGAGAATGTTATAGTCAAGTTTAAGAACATTGAGGGTTGGTTGAAAGAAATTAATTGTAATACAGAAGTTAAGCAAGGTTATCCCCTGTCCCCTACCCAGTTCAACATATCCATTGACAAGTTAGAGGGTTGCTTGGAAGAAGCAAGATGTGTCAGCATGTCTCTAGCTGGAATAGTCATCATCCTTGTTTATGTTGACGATATTGTTCTTATGGCAAGGGGTCCCTCTGATCTTGACAAGCAACAAAAGATTCTCAAGGATTTTTGCTCTAGTACATGTATGATTGTTAACATTGTCAAAACAAGGTTATGATAATCAAATCCAAAAAGATCACTTACACTAATTTCATGTATGATAATAAAAACTTAGAGGAAGTGACTTCACACAAATATCTCATAATTGATCTTCATCTCAAGCTCAACTAGAACTATAGCATTGAGAAAAGGTTAATATGCATATACATAATCGCTTTTGTATGTGCACATATATAGAAGCCTACTTCCGTAAATGCACATATGCAGAAGAAGCCAACTTCCATATATGCACATTTATGGAAGTCGATTTCTTCCATAAATGTGCATTTACAACTTTCGTAAATGCATATTTCATAAGTGTTTTTGTAAATGTGCATTTACAGAAGTAGTAAATGATATGGAAGAAGACGACTTCCATAAATGCACGTATACAGAGGAAACCAACTTCTATAAATGTGTATATATGGAAGAAGTCGACTCACATATATGTCCATTTACGGAAGTCGGCTTCTTCCATATATGCACATTTATGTCTTTCATCAATGCACATTTACAGAAGCACTTCCATATATGTGCATTTACTGATATGTGCATATACAAAATCACTTACGTAAATGTGCATGTACAAAATCCTGCTTCTGCAAATGTGCATTTACGGAAACTATAAATGTGCATGTATGAAAGAAGTCGGCTTCCATAAATGTGCATATACAAAAGTCGACTTCTTCTAGATATGTGCATTTACAGAAGTCGGCTTTCGTATATGAACACATGGCATCACTTTTGTATATACACATATACGTAAGAGCTTATGAATATGCATATATATAGATGTTGACTTCCATATATGCTCATTTACGGAAGTCAACTTCCATGTATGTGTCTCTTTGTGACTGGTGGTTGTAGTCCAATTCTAGGATCAATGAATAATGACATCAATTCTTGTTTTGTAATGTTCAAGTCTCTCACTTGATTTTGATCTAGGTCGGTCCTGTAATATTCAAACATCCTAGCCCTATAATCAACAATATTTGTTAACTACCCTTGGGCATGTTGATATTATGGTAGTTGCGGGAGGTATTAGCCTCCACGTGTAACCTTTGACAAGACTAGAATATTCGGGAAGCAAAAGAAACCCTAAAACGTTGGATAATAACCCTAGGAGACAAGTCAGCTCAAGATAATATTTAATATTGAGTTATTAGCCTCCAGAAAGAGAAGTCAGCCCAGTCAAATGAGATAGAGCAGTATAAATAGAGGGCGCTAGAGCTCATTTGTCACTCTTACTCTCACAACTCCATAAGACTAGTGGTGCGCATGTTTGGAGAGGGAGTGCAGCTGCAACTGGTATTTTTTCTTTTAGTTGGACTTTATGCTTGGTCTTTGGTTATTCTTGCTTGGTGCGTTAGCCTTGGAGAAAGGTGCTCTACCTTGGTTGGTTATTGGATTGCTTTCAAAATTATTATGTCTGTCAAGGTTAAGGTGCTCAAGGTTGGACTTTGTGCCTATGGTTGGGTGACAATATTGCTATATTGTCGATGGTGAAATGAACACATCTATTTTTCTAACAAGTTATGGGCCCACACTATCTTCGGATAGTCTAACCACTGGAAGATAGGTTGGGAGGATTTGCTCAGTTGTAGTTGCAGTTGCAGTTAAAGTTTTGTTGCAACAACGAAACCCTGACCCTCTTGTTGAGGCACCTTAAGAGAAGAGCTTGACCTGATTCCTAGATATCCTAGTGTGCCCTAGCCTAGCACACCTCCTCGTACTCTCAGCAAGCCAAGGTGTCAAGTTTGAGTTTTTGGTAAAAGTCAAAGGTTGACCAATTCAAAGTCAAAGGTTGACCAAGTCAAAGCAGTCATGACTTACTCTATGAAGTCAGAAAACAAGTTAGAAGGGGCTTCTAACTTCAGAGCATGGAAGACAAGGATTGACCTCATCCTTGCCAAGAATAAAGTGTTGGATATCGTGAAAGGCAAGATCATGGAACCAAAGTTTGAAGCAAGAAAAGAGAAGGAACCTCATAATGTTGCAGTTATGGAAAATTTCAAAGACAAAGGCATCAACGCTATGAGTATCACAATGGACTCTGTAAAAGACCACTTGATACCCTACATCTCTCATCTTGACTCATCTAAGAAGATGTACAATGCCCTAACTAACCTCTTCTTAGTAAAATATTAGACAAGTGATGAGTCTAAAGAATGAGCTTTATGACATGAAAATGAATGACGATGACAACATAACATCATACTTTGTAAAAATATCTTAACTAAGAGATCAAGTACAAGATATTGAAGAAATCATTTCAGAAAAGGAACTAGTAAATATCGTACTCAATGGTCTTCCCAAGACATGAGATACATTTGCCGCAAGCATGAACACAAGAACGAATTATCCCACATTTGAAGAACTTTGGACTTGTTGTGCACAAGAAGAATCAAGGATTAGCACAAAAGAGAAATCCCAAAAGAAATATGATGATCAAGCATACACAACAAAGTTCAAGAAATTTAGGAATAAGAAGAAGTTTGGTTCAAGGAAGAAACCAAATCAAGAAAAGGATATGTCAAAAATACAATGCTTCAACTGTCTAAAATATGTTCACTACAGGAAACACTGTCCTGAGTTAAATAAAAGGAAGGAAACACACGAAGCAATAGTTGCTGAAGAAAAGGAACCCTCAAAGAAAGTTAAACGGGATGAAGTAGACTTCTTCTTCTAGTCAAGAAAGCAATAAGGATGCAGATAGAAATATGGACTCTCTTAGATGGAGGGAGTTGATTGCAGAATTCCAAAAGAAGAGCATGCATTCATGCATGAAACCATAATTAGGAGGGAGATAAACTTAAATGATATGATCCATTCAAGAATCCGTGAAGATTATAAAGTATATGTCCATGTTCCCCATTGAAAGTAGCAACCATGATAAGCAACACATGTTCAGTTTGACTCTAGAAGAAGTATTCCTCGAAAAGAAGCCTTAAGTATCCTTGGTTGTCCATCTACACCTATGTTCCTATGATGAAAGGAAGAAGTTGGAATCTTCATGAAGGAAGGGCATGGAATCTATAGAAGACTCCATGGACCCCAGAGTTAAAGAGGAACATGAGGAAGAACATGAACATTCCAAGAAAGAAAGAAAATCCAGAACAACCAGTTATTATACCGAGAATCATAAGACTACCAACATGGTTTGAACCCACTAGAAGCAGTCAAGGAGAAGGAATGGAAGCTTTGATGAAGAACAATGTATGTAAGAAATTGTGAAAAAGACTTATGAATGGAAGCATTGTGAGATTCAGAACTAGAGGTTCTTCCAGAAGGAGGGAGAAGACTATGACGACAACTTGTTCCAGTAAACCAAATATACCTCTATTTGAGCTATTATATCTCTTGCATTATCCATGGATTGAAGTTTACATCAATTGGATGTAAAAGATTGTTCTTCCCAATAGAGCAATTGAGGAAGAAACTTACGTAGAACAATCTCAAGGTTTTGAGGTATACCAGAAAGAGACTCACGTATGCAAATGGAAGAAGACCTTTTATGGATTCAAGTAACTTGATGTAGAGCATATCATGTACAACAGAAGCGTGGCGAAAAATTCCTATGACAGAGAAAGTGTATCAGAATGGTTCCTCAGTAGTCCGGGATGATAGATTGCAAATCCATGGTAAAATCCCATGATGACAAATCTGAAGAAATTGAGAGACTCTAATCCAGTAGACTCATCCCTGTATCGAGAATTGAATGGCTCGTTAATGTATTTGGAGAATACTCAGTCGGATATTTTCTTTGTTGTGAAAATAGTTCCAGGTGGAACCTAGCCATGATAATTGAAAAATTGCAAAGCATGCCTTGAAATGTTTTTGTGGGACGTTTGAGTTATGATATACAACTGCATGGATTTATCGATTCATATTTAGCAGAGAGTGCAGACGACAGAAGAAGTGCTACTTGGATATGTTTCAGTTTGACCTTTGCCACGATGTCATGGGCTAGCAGGAAATAGAAGTCCGATGCACTGAACACTACATAAGCAGAGTATATTGTAGCTTGGTTCCGTAAGTTGGTTTTTAGACTGTCTGATTAAGTGTTGGATTCGACTGTGTTATATTGTAATGATCAGAGCTATGTGAAGCTTTAAGAGAAACTGATGTTCCATGACAGGTTGAAGCACATTAAGATCGAGTATTATTTTCGCCGTGATAGAGTATAGAGGGGAGAAGTGGTTCTCCAATATATCTCCACATATGAGAAAATAACAGATATTTTGGTAAAGCCTCTGTCCAAGATGAAAAGTTTGCATACTTAAGGGACAAGTTGGGGCTCATGGAGACGACTTCCTTATTGAAAAAAGAAGTGATTACTCCCAGGTTGGGAGAGAGTACTTATATGTTATTAATTTATGGACAGTCATTTTCCAGTTTGGAAAATGGTCCAGGTTGGGAAGTTCCTTTCCAGTCTGGAAAGTGGTTCGAGATTTCTAACGGATAGTCATTTTCCAGTTCGGAAAATGGTCCAGATCAGACAATCATTTTCGTAATGAAAATGGTCCAGATCAGACAATCATTTTCGTAATGAAAATGGTTTGATAGATTGTTGATGCACCATAAACAATGATTCCCCTTATGGCCAGTGTGGGGGAATGGTCTAGGACAACCATTCTTCTTGGCAGTCACTCTGAGTAGTGGTCAAGTAAAATGGTTTGCCTTGTCGACCAGTCATTCTTTCGATGTTCATAGTTGTGAGCAGTTTCGAAGAATGCTTTGTTTTGGAGGTTGGTGCAAGACAATCATTTCCATAGGAAATGGTCTAGACAGTCATTCCCTAGGGTAGACTCATTCTTTCGAGGTTGCACTGTGATTAGTGCCAGAGGAATGGCCCAGTTAGGTGAATGGTCCAGGTTTAATAATCAGGGACAAACATTCCCTAGGGCAAACTCATTCTCTCCAGGTTGCACCATGATTAGTGTTGGAGGAATGGTCCAGTTAGGTGAATGGTCTAGGATAAGAAATTGGGGACAATTATTCTTCTATGCTTGGGAAGAATAGTCCAGATAGCCCATGGCTGATGTTTTACTTTCTAAGGACATATGTTCTTCTAGATATCACAGATGTGAGTGGAATAATGGCCCAGATGACTCAGTTTGTATCATGGTATTGTTATGTAGGTTGATATCAACTGATAAGATTGTTGTAGAGACTATATGTCTTTGGTTAGTATGCTACTGTGGTGGATGTGATCCACTAGTAGTGATTGTATGTCATTGGTTAGTAGCAATGTGCTACTGAGAGTGGTTGTGTACCACTAGATAGTAGTTATATACTACTACGAATAGACACAATTGTGTTCTATTGGATGGAATTGTTCTGATTGCCATGGAGACTATCTAGTTTGATAGTGATGATGGTGCTCACTACTTGATCATGAGATAGCCTATGTGGTTATGATGATGTCATCGGTTGAATGGTGTGTTTGTGCTCAAGACCATTGTCTTTAATACCTCCCTAACTAGGAGGGAGTGTTGATATTATGGTAGCTGCGGGAGGTATTAACCTCCACGTGTAACCTTTGATAAGACTAGAATATTTCAGGAAGCAAGAGAGACCCTAAAACGTTGGATAATAACCCTAGGAGACAAGTTGGCTCAAGAGAATATTTAATATTGAGTTATTAGCCTCTAGAAAGAGAATTCGGCCTAGTCAAGTGAGATAGAGCAGTATAAATAGAGGGCGCTAGAGCTCATTTGTCACTCTTACTCTCAAAACTGCATAAGACTAGTGGTGTGCAAGTTTGGAGAGGTAGTGCAGCTGCAGCTGCTACAACTGGTATTTTGGCTTTTGGTTGGACTTTCTCTTGGTTATGGTTTGGACTTTCTTCTTGGTCTTTGGTTATTCTTTCTTGGTGCGCTAGTCTTGGAGAAAGGTGCTATACCTTGGTTGATTGGATTGCTTCCAGAATTATTCTGTCTGTCAAGGTTAAGGTGCTCGAGGGTGGCCTTTGTGCCTATGGTTGGGTGATAATATGTCTATATTGTCTATGGTGAAATGAGCACATATATTTTTCTAACAGGGCACTTGCAATGGATGATACAATGGTATCCAAGGAAGTAGCTAATGACAATCGAGTGGGCAGATCTAAGACACCTTGACCCTTCATCAGTTTTTGTGTTTACGTTTATTAGTTGTGGGTTAGGGTTTGGTGTGTCTTCCTGTGATGGTCTCGGGTTTTGGTTTTCTCCAAGTTTCATGTTAATTATGTGTGTTGCAATTTAATAATGCAACTTATATAAATTAGGTTCATTTTTTAAGCATTTAAATAATTTAGGAGACTAAAAAAACATGAAATTGTGTGTGAATAAATACATGGAATACCCCACAGATGATGTCGGGATCGTGTTTACACCTCGTCAGTGAATCCTAGCACTTCAATTTTCTCAATAAATCCTCGAACACGTCTTCCAGTCGATATAATGAGGCAAAAAAGCACTCGTGGGTCCTTTTATCCGGACCGCACAGGAACGCACATGCATGCACATTCCTACCAAGGAGTTGAGTTGGCATTCTCAGTGGCAGTTTTGGGTTTGACGAGCCTGTCTCACCATGAACTTGTGTGCGTTCTTAGGGGCACACATGCATTCCTACGTGAGCACGTTCGTGCTCATCCCGTTGCCACTTTTTTGTCCACCAACTTCTTGCGAACACTGTTATGTAAATGCATGTATATGAAAGCGCCTTTGTAAATGCACATATACATAAGTGTTTACATAAATGCACATTTACAGACACTTTCATATATACGCATATATGAAAGTCTACTTTCATATATGTGCATTACGTAATCTTGCTTATGTATATGTGCATTACAGAAGCATGCTTCCATATGTGTATATACGAAAGCGTTGTCTTCTGAAAATAAGCATTTACGAAATTGCTTTCGTATATGTGGATTTATAGAAGACGACGCTTTTGTATATGTGCATATAAGAAATATGACGCTTCCATATATGCAAATATACAAAAACGCACTTATGTATATGTGCATTTACGGAAGATAGCGCTTTCGTATATGCACATATATGGAAGCACTTCCATAAATGCATATATATGGAAGTGATTCCATAAATGCATATATATGGAAGTGCTTCCATACATGCACATTTACATAAGTGCTTTTGTATATGTGTATATACAAAATCCTCCTTCTGTATGCATATATACATAAGGGTTTATATATATGCACACATATGGAGGCTCTTCCGCAAACGCACATTTACGGAAGCGTTTCCGTATATGTGCATTTACGGAAGCGCAAATGCGCATATATAGAAGAACTTCTATAAATGCGCATTTACGGAAGCAATTTTGTAAATGTGCATATACATAAGCGCTTCTGTAATTTCACATATATGGAAACACTTCCAAAAATGCATAAATGTGCATTTGTGGAAGTGCTTCTCTATATGTGCATTTACAAAAGCGCTTTTATATATGCGCATATACGAAAGCCCTTCCATATATGCACATATATGAGGAGGCTTCTGTATATGCACATATAGAGAAGCACTTATGTAAATGCACATTTATGGAAGTGCTTCTTTGTGATCCTTTTGGATTTGATTACCATAACCATGTTTTGACAATGTTAACAGTTATACATGTACTAGAGCAAAAATCCTTGAGAACCTTTTATTGCTTGTCAATATCATAGGTAGTCCTCGTCATAAGAACAATATCGCCAGCATAAAGAAGAAGGACAATGACTATTCCAGCTAGAGACGTGCCAACACATCTTGCTTCTTCCAAGCAACCCTCTAACTTGTCAATGGATATGTTGAAACGAGTAGGGAACATGGGACAACCTTGTTTAACTCCAATATTACAATTAATTTCTTCCATCCAACCCTCAGTGTTCCTAAACTTTAAAATAAAATTCTCATACAACCTTATTGTGGAAGCTCTCAACTTTCTATTGCATCTAACTTGTCAAAAGAGACCATTATCAACTTGCAATTATGTGTAAATGGTACATCTATATACCATGCTTTACAACTATAAACAACTAATAAATAATGAAATAATTAATGTGGTGAAATTCTTTTTCATAATTTTTAAAATAAAAGTATAAAATGATATCATTTGAAATATAATAATAACAATAAAATAAATACACGGGGTGGCAGGTGCGGGAGGGGTCATTCTTAGCCCCAACGGAAATATTTAGTTCAATTTCGCATGGAGCCTTGGTTGAGCCTCTAATAATCAAGCTAAGGAGTATACCCTACTCCAAGGCTTTCAATTAGCCAATGCGAACCATATTCAAAAGATTATCATACTTGGAGACTTCAAGAACACAATAAGATTCCTAGTTTAAGGCTCTATGTTGAGGGATGCTCACCTGGGATCTATAATCATGCGATTTTGTTGCACCCTTAAGGACATTCCCTAGGTTACCTTCTAACACATTCTATAAGAAAACAATGGATTTGTCGACAATCAAGCTAATATAGCCACTACTTTGGCAAAAGGGACTTTATGTATCAATGGGAGGTCTTCCCACAACCCAATTCTATGATAAATGGTCATCAGATCAAATCACACAAGAGATAAATGAGTGGCAGTCTCGAGCTTGGGTCAGGACGTCAACATGACAGTTAGCATGTCGCCTCCACATGCCATTCCCTCAACGAATAAGATATTTGTACCCTTTTCACGTTGTTCTCCTACGATGGGACATTCTTGTTATTTTGCATCTGGATAGTCTGGATTTGGCTCATGGAGCTTGTGCAGATGAACAAGGACTAGAGGCTAGCAGTTAAGAGGTGTCTGGTCACATTTGTACGCCCATAGGTTCTCATCATTTATGTGTGTGGTTGCCCGCTCGGGCATGGGAGCAAATTCATATGGATCCAGCATCGACATTTCTTTGCAGTTGTTGGTTTCCGGACCCGTGCAACTAGAGAGAGCTTTGTAATTGTTGGCTTGAATGGGGCGCATTCTTGGTGGGACAAAACATAGAAGAAGATGGGGGTCGATAATTGGAATTGGGTGTTTCATTTGTGGATTTCCAACCAAGTCACCATCCCCACAGATTAGAAGCATGAGCTGGTAAGAATTGAGGGGATCATACTTAGGCTCAAAAGAAAGGAATTCATGTGTGGGCTACATCGCACTCGCATTGGGTACTAGTCAATATGGGGTCTTATTGTTCGAGCCTTCAGAAGAAGATGGGGGTCGATAATTGGAATTGGGTGTTTCATTTGTGGATTTCCAACCAAGTCACCATCCCCACAGATTAGAAGCATGAGCTGGTAAGAATTGAGGGGATCATACTTAGGCTCAAAAGAAAGGAATTCATGTGTGGGCTACATCGCACTCGCATTGGGTACTAGTCAATATGGGGTCTTATTGTTCGAGCCTTCAGGGGCGACGGTTTCAGGATCAGGTAACTCGTGGGAATAATGGTTAAAGAGAAGGACATGGCTTTCATTACCCTCCCCCCACCCCTCTTTCCCTTGGGGGGGACTTAGTCAAAGAAAATGGAGGGTACATGGATTGCTCTTCAACAATTACAGATCACTATGCAGGGCCTGACTTCTCAAGTGTATTTAATTTTGGAAATTTTAATACAATAGAGGGCAACATTAAGACAACAACATGACGAGATAGATGCTCTGCATTCCCAACTGGAAGAATTGCAATCCAAGTCTGCACCCATACTTCCTGTTTCAACGCCAAAATTAAATGCAAGTGGCTCATTCCCATCTGTTGGAAGCCGTGTTCCAGATCTGAACCTCTCAGCTAATGGCATGGGGAAGGACATATTGGACCCTTCTGATCTTCATAAGACTAGTATCTAATGTTCTGTTTAGTTATTTGCATCCTTGGCACTTTCTTCATAATTTACACTGTAAAGTTTTGTAATAAAATTTCTCCAATAGGAGACAGGATATATCTAGAGTTAGATATGACAAGCACTTTGTTTGACCACCAAATTTTTAACTTATCTCCAGGCTACTTTATTTGTAGATTTTTCGAGCTTCAACCGCACCATTTTTGCTAATACAAATCTCCCAGTGATTGTTAAAAAAACAATAAATGAAATACAAATTATTCAACCAACATGTATGGGGATCTTGATTAATATAAAGTTTCAATTATCTATACCATACATTCCAAGATATTTTGTAACCTTATTACAACTAACCATTCTATGATATAAAAAAAACATGTATTTTCAATGGAGTTTTTTTCCTACTTATTATAATAATATTATATTTTGAATACACTTTACATATTTTTGGTTAAATATAATTTATTTAAAAAATATTACAAAAAAATAATGCATGTTTTTGATATACCTCTACTAATCAATTTGAAATAATATAATCTATTTAAAAAATATGATACCATAATAATAATATGATTTTCTTACATACCTCCATTAATTATTTTGAAATAATTTATTTTAAAAATATTACAAAAGAAGAATGCATGTTTTTGACATACCTCCACTAATCAATTTGAAATAGTGTATTTAGAGAGACCATAAATATAAAGAAAAGTATCATCCACACATATTAGAAATATAAATAGTTGTCATCAAAAAAATATTTTGGCATGCCTTAAAAAACAAAGGTTAAAAAAAAAATTTATTATGAAGAAAATCATGAAAATATAAATATAACATCCAATTATGCTTGATTTAATTAAGAGAATACTAAAATACATTCATATTATCTATATATATATATATAACGTTTGAGAAAAAAAATATGAAAGTCACAAATACATAAATTTAAAGAAAAGAAAGCAAGTAATAATTTAGCAAAACCATTATATCTTTATTAACATACTTCTTTTTCTAATAACATTAGAATAACATTAGAATAACATAGGATTGGGAATCTTAAGGAGCACGATGCTTTGTAGGGCCCTCAGAGATATTTCGATTGATTGCCCATGCTTCCTCATAAACGACAACCTTTCTTCATCGGTTCTGCCCTCTTTTTGGGCTTGTATGCACCTGTCGGGATGCCCTGATCACTCCCCCGCAATTCAAACATTTCATATATATTAATTTCCTATTCATTCTCATTAAGATCTATAAATAAATAGCAATAAGATAAAGCTGTGGATTTCTATCTCAATAAATATTCATATTCATATTGGTGGTAATAAGGGATATTGGATAGAAGAGTTTCATCAACACTGAAGATCCATGCATTCTTCCAGTCTCCCACTAGTTTGAGCGTTTTGACATACTGTAAAACAGTTAAAACGACTACTCTTGAATCTTCCCAATAATAACTTGAAGTCATCATATATTTCTTCACATAGCCAATGCATTTTGGGAGGATGACATCCCAATCTATGGGGTATCGCTCTCCAAGCTCAATCTCTAGGCAAGGCACCAAGAGGTTGAAAGGGATCTAGAAGCAAGTGCAAACTTGGTGATCAGGGGAGGTTTTTTCAAATTTCAAAATGGGCATGGAGGAAGTAATGTAGGTAGATGCAACATTAACATCACATCTTGTCGAGGACGTTTCGTACTCTAGCATTAACATCACGTCTCGTCGGTTTACGAAGTAGACAACAGAATCGTCAGGAGATCACTGGAATTAAAACTCGAGAACTACACTGTAATATTATGGCATGCAAGCAATTTATGCAGGGATGAACCTGCATGGACCTAGTACTTGTGCATGGTGGATAGCATTTGCCTGAAGCAGAAGACATACTCCAGGTAATTCAACCTGTTCTTTAAGTAGATGACTCTTGCTCGATGCTATGCATTTTCTCGTACTTGTTTAATGAAACTACTCTCGTACTTATTTTATTATAATTGTTAGAGGTTTTAATTTTTTTTAAAGTTATATATAAATTTAATTATTTTAAGAAAACTAATATATATATATATATATATAATATATATATATATATTGTAATCCATCCATTTGTGAAGCCTTCTATTATTGAAAATTGAGAAAATTATACAAAAATTGTGATTGGTTTGTCGCTCGGAAAACCAGACCAGCCACAAAAGAGCAGTTTATGTTGTTCTTGGAAGTTTGAGAGCACAAATAATAGTAGATGACATTGTTTGCATACTAGACTGTCTTTAAAACTATCAAACTTATATCTATAATTATATCTATGATAATCTTGAAAGCTATTCAGAGGGAAGCCTCCTGTCCTCCATGAATGTAAAAATACAAAAAGATATCGAAAAGCATATAAAATCAGAGAGGCGGACCAGAGGAAGCCTCTGGATGAGGCTCCATTGCTCGAGGGTTCTCTTGGCTTGTTCCAACAATGTTGGCGCTCTAGCTGGCCTACTTGTCCAACTTCCTTTCCATGCTCTGTAGTTGTTGTTGCACTTCGTCAAGTTGAAGTAAAATCTCTCCGTGGGCTTCATTTCTCTCCACAAGAACTTTCCCCATAAGTGTCTTGATAATCCAGTAAATATCGATAGTCTTGGAATATAAGTTGGCATGGTATCGATAAGTTCCCAGGTCAGGAAGCCAGGAGCCAATGTTTGCATCCACTGCCTCGTTATCAATAAAGTGTCAGAGAACATGGCCGTCAACTTATGTTGGGTCCAATTTGGCCTGGACCTTTGGCGGAGTATGTGCCTCATAAATCTCAATCACTTGAGCAGTAGTAGCCCGCGTCTGGTGGTTCAATGCACCACCCGTACCACTGCGGGTGCGCTGACGTTAGCCACCACACAAAATTGGAAAATTAAGTTTACAAACAATAGTTACAGGACAAGGAAGGGGATGACAGGGTGCCAAAGCAAGTGCAAAGGTAGGTCAGGTGGCGGATGACAGAGTGAAAGTGAAGCGAGACCAAAGACGAGTGAAGCTCAAAGCTAGATAACAGGGGTGGTTATAATGCAACAATAGGAGGTAAAATGTTCAGAGGAGAAGCGACGAGAGAGTAATGGTGTCGCATGACACCATTACCATCACTAAATGCAGAGGGTGTTGGATCTTCATGGTGTAGACCATAAAATTAATGTTGATAACAGGCGAGGATGATCGCACGTTGGGGGGGAATGATCCAAAAAAGATCCAGAGGAGAATAAGGATAACTCAGAATTCGCAGAAGCAACTCTGGAAGCTCAGAATGGCCTCAGCGGATAGAGAAATGGAAAAAATTCAAAGTCCTCAAAACTCAGTGAAATTGACATCATCGCGAAGAGCGTGTTGCAATCTTTCCAACGGCGTAAACGACTCGTCAAACGAAGTTATGGATCAAAAGATATTCGCGGTCAAATTTTGGTCAACCTAGCCCAGTGAGCAGGGATGAGTCAACATCCATACTGCTGATGTCAACACCAATACGGATAATGTCATCGTCCGTACAGTATATGTTACACATGCAGAGGGCGACATGTGTCATGTTGACGTCAACATGGTGACATGGCAACACCAGAGGCTGCCATGTGTCACTCATTTTTGGGCTTTTCAGTCAAATCCATGGACCAATGAAAAGGTGCCACGTGGCAGTCTGTACAACCATGTGCCAAACCGTACAACCACATGTCCAGTGACGTGGCAAGCTAATGAGGCAGAGATGACGTGGAAGTGACTATGCAAGAAGGTGACGTGGGCCAATGAAAGGCCGCCACATGGTAGCAGGCAAATGCATAAGGACGCCCAACATCCGGATTTCCAAAAATTGGTGAGGTTGGTTGGCCCCAACCCCCAATCTGCCAAATTTGATAGGATTCCGCCAAATCTGGCCGGATATAACAACACCACCAGACTTAATCGTATCTGCCAAAGGCTACGCTAAACTTAACCATATCTTCCAAAGCTACCAACCAAATATATATATCGTTGTAACCATATGCCAAAAATGGGAGGCCCGCGGGTTCGACCCTGGGATCTCCCCTATCACCTCCGCCTTTGCAATGTACGCCAACCGTTTGGGCTGGGTGTGACTTGGTAAAGTCTGCCCCCTTTATTACTTAAATGTTGCTTTTCACTAGCGTACAGGGGGTCAGACCAGGGCGCGACCTTACGGACAGGGCATGATTTTCGAGAAATTTTCCCAGGAATTAATTGCAGGTGCAGGGACGGAAACCGAGACAGAATTTTTCAAGGACCTGGAAGTGCCAGACTCAGATCGAAGCGTGGAGACAGTCGTTTTTGGGTAATTCGATGCCACGAATTCAATGGTGTTGTTTGTTTTCTGATATGAGCAAAGCTTCTGCAGCTTAACTCCAGAATGAGGTATACTTATGTATTTTGCCAAATTCTTTTGTTGAGTTAATAAAAAGGCCTACCCATTTGAGAGCAGGACCCGGAGACGTAGTCCGCTAGGGACGAACTCCGTTATCACATTTTTGTGTTCAGATTTGATGCTTATGTCTCTTCATTATTGAGATTTTCCTTCTTTATGGTGCACTTCAATTTATGCTCATTTAATACAATTCTTTATAAGTCGCATCGATAAAAAGATCTTGGATCATGTTGGTATCACAACAGTCATCTTTGACTTGAATTGTTGAGGGTGAATGCTTACTAGGGTCAAGCATGAGCATGGTGAACGAACTCTTAAGACTTTCAATCTCGAAGTTGGTTGTGCATCCCGAAGGAAGAAAATGGCCGAAGAGGACAAGTGTGATGAACAGGAGAAAAACTTCCATATGGTCTTTTATCGCATGTCAAAAATGGACGAGCGAATGTATGGAGACTACGAGAAGAAGATGAAGAAGAAAGAGAAAAAAAAGGAAGCACAAGCAAATGACAATGCTTTGGTGAATCAAGGGGCTAGAGGAGACCCTCTTGAGCCTCCATCTTCACCATCAAGTTCTAGCTCTTCTTCCTGTGAGCATTCTCATCATTCTCATAATTCTAGTCATAAAATTTCTTTTAAGAAACCATTATTAAAGCTTGATGTAAAATTTTCTTTACCTATGTTTAATGGAGATGTTAATCCTGAAAATCTAGATAATCGGATCCGACAGGTTGAAGTATATTCATGTGTTCAACAAATTGATGAAGAGGAAGTTAAAGTGCAATTGGCTTCTCTTCGATTGGAAGGCACTGCTCTCGTATGGTGGGAGAGTAAACTTCAGGACATAAGTAAGCGTGGTAATCTTCTTTCCCCATGGTCGGAATTTAAATCAACGATACAGAAGCAATTTTATCCATTGGGTTATTTACATAAAGCATTGATGGAATGGCAAACTTTAAGACAAAGTAAAGGTCGAACTGTACAAAGTTTCACGGAAGAATTTAGGAAGAAAGCTCTTGCATTAAACATTCCTTTGGATTCTTATGAAACTTTAATGAAGTATATTGGTGCACTTCGCAGTTATATTCGTCATACTTTGCTATTGTTTAACCCCACCAGTCTTGATGAAGTTTGTGTGCAAGCCACTCACCTTGAGAACAAGGGAAAGCATGTTCAAGAAGATCCCACAAAGAAACCTTCCAATCTCCCACATAAGCAATTTAAGAAGTTTAAAAGGAAGGACAAAAAGACCGCCACTATAAAGAGAGAAGAAGGAAAGCCATCTTGCACTCGTTGCAAGAAGAGTGGTCACGATGATGAACTCCTTTGGAAACTACATCCAGAGAAGAGACTGAAACAGTTCAGTAGAAAAGGGAAGACAAATATCGTTGCTATAATGCAACAAGATCTTGGTTCCGATTCAGGAGACGAAGGAAAGAACAAAACGGTTGGAGTACAAGGTAAATATTCCCTTCATGCTAGTTCAAATTCCAATAATGAATCTCATGATGATGAAAGAAAGAGGAATGAATTATTCCATAGAAGAGTTGTATCTAAACACACTAAGATAGATAGATTATTTGATATGGGTTCCCAAGTAAACTTGATATCTGAAGCACTTGTCAAAAAGATGGGTCTTGAAACTAAACCACGTCCAAAGCCTTATCCTCTTGGTTGGGTATGTGATAAAGCAAAACTTAATGTCACCAAGCAATGTAGGGTTAGATTTGTGATAGCTTCAAAGTTGATTGATGAAGTGGATTTGGATGTTGTATCACTTGATATATGTGGCATAGTGTTGGGGAGTCCTTATCTTTATGATAGAAAAACAGTCTTCTTTTGTTATGAGAACAAATATCACCTTACTAAAGGGGGGGGTGGAATATATTGTTAGAGCCCACAACATGAGGGTAAACACAACACTTGTTAGTGCAGGACAAATGAAGAAACTCATAAACACTAATAAGAGATATGTACTCATGGTCATAAGGGAAAAGGATGTTGGAACACCCGACACTTTCCAAGGATGTGATCCTTCTCATAATCAAGAATTAATTGATATTGTTTCTAAGTATAATGATATTTTCCAGGAACCGAATGGATTACCTCCTAAGAGGGAAATCCAACATGAAATACATCTTCAACAAGATTCTCCTCTTCCTAATGTGGGCATGTATAGGATGTCAGTTATAGAGATGATAGAGATCAAAAGCAGGTACAAGGCTTATTGGATCAAGGGGTCATCAGGCCCAACTCATCTCCTTGTGGTTCTCCAATCATGATGGTGCCAAAGAAGGATGGCACATGGCGAATATGTGTCGTTTAACGAGCCTTAAATAAAATTACAGTGAAAAATCGATACCCTCTTCCTCGTATAGATGATTTACTTGATCAATTAAAGAATGTTGTTTATTTCACTAAGTTGGATTTGTGCAGTGGATACCATCATATGAGGGTTGCAGAACATGATGCAGGGAAAATTTCCTTTAAAACCAAACAAGGATTGTTTGAGTGGTTAGTTATGTCGTTTGGGCTTTGTAATGCTCCGACAACCTTCATGCGTGTGATGAATGATGTATTCAGGCCATTTCTAGATGATTTTGTGATTGTATATCTAGACGACATTCTTATATTTAGTGGGACTTGGGATGAGCATGTAAGGCATGTAAAGCAAGTATTTGATACTTTGTAAAGGGAAAATTTGTATGTAAAATTATCCAAATGTGAATTTGGTAAGACTACACTTGTATACTTAGGTCATATTGTAGGAGGAGGACAATTGAAAATCGATCCTTCCAAGATTTATGTAATTGTAAATTGGCCTAAGCCCAAAAGTGTAACCAAAATACATAGCTTCTTAGGTGCATATGAGTACTAGAGGAGATTCATTTCAAACTTTTCTTTTATAGCAACTCCTTTTTATGCCTTAACCAGTGTGAAGAACACTTTTCAGTGGGGAGGAAAGCAACAAAAAGCTTTCGACACTTTGAAGGAAAAGATCAGTACCGCACCAGTATTAGCACTGTTGAATCTTCAACAACCTTTCGAGATCGAGACAAATGCTAGTGGGTATGCCATGGGTGCAGTATTGATGCAATATCGTAAGCCTATCTGTTACCACTTTGAAACTTTTAACCAAACTGTTGTTAACTATCCTACGTATGATAAAGAGTTGTATGCATTAGTTTAAAGCGTAAAGAAATGGAAACACTACTTGTTACATACAGATCATCAACCTGTTACATACAGATCATCAACCCTTACAGTATCTCCAAGCACAAACCAAGCTACAACAATCTCGACATTATAGATGGATGGGTTTTCTTCAACAATTCATTTGGTAATGAAATACAAAAAGGGTCCAAGTAACAAGGTAGCTGATATGCTTTCTAGACCTCCTATTGTTGCTTCTATTATTTTGAAGAATGCTTCTTTATCTCATGATAGCTATGTGGAACAATATGTCGTTGATGAAGATTTTAAAGAAGTATTTGAGAAGCTAACCCA
>SNQJ01S0010168.1:38640-50967 GCA_010110895.2 Picea sitchensis
CTCAGGTCGCTCCTGCTCTCGGTACTCCATGTCTAGGACCATGTGGGCCTCGAGACATGATCTCCTAGTTATCCCTAGATATCGGGGATAACAGGACCCTTCACTATTTTGGAGAAAAGTGGTACCAATGCTTTTCGTCTAGATCTTCCACCTTATATGCAGATCTACTCAGTTGTAAATGTGGAAAACATGAAACTTTTTTAGCCTCCCATGATCATGGATCAAGGTGAGGAAGTTTCAATACCTTCAGTTGATGAGTTTTCTCCTGATTACTTGGATGAGTTGAAGGAAGATATCATCTTGGACAAAAAAACGAGGACTTCACGCCGGGTGATGTTGATTATCTTCGAGTGGGCTTGAAGGGCACACATCCAACCAAGGAAAAGTGGATTGAGAAGGACAAGGTGAGGGAACTCTTCCCTTACTTATCTGTTGATTGATGAAAGATTTTGGTGGTCCAAAAATCTCTTAGTGGGAAGGCGTAATCCAAAAAGCATCCAGAGGAGACTAAGGATAACTAAGAATTCATAGAAGCAACTCAGGAAGCTTTGAATGGCCTCAGCAGACAGAGAAAGGGAAAAAATTCAAAGTCCTCAAAACTCAGTGAAATTGGCATCATCGCAAAGAGCGCGTTGCAGGCTTTCCAACGACGTAAACAACTCATCAAACAGAGTTACAGATCAAAAGATATTCGCGGTCAAAGTTTTGGTCAACCTAGCCAAGTCAGCTGGGATGAGTCAACATCCGTACTGCTAATGTCAGCACCAGTACTGATGATGCCATCATTTGTATAGGATATGTGGCACACACAGAGGACGACATGTGTCATGTTGACATCAACATGGTGATGTGGCAACACTAGAGGCTGCCACGTGTCACTCATTTTTGGGCTTTTCGATCAAATCTGTGGACCAATGACAAGGTGCCACGTGGCAGACTGTATAACCACCTGTCCGATGACGTGGCAAGTTGACCAGGCAGAGATGACGTGGTAGTGATTGTGCAAGAAGGTGATGTGGGCCAATGAAAGGCCGCCAAGTGGCCCAATCATGCATTGTCACGTGGCAACAAGCAAATGTACAAGGACGCCCAACATCCGGATTTCCAAAAATTGGCGAGGTTGGCTGGCGCCAACCCCCAATTCGCCAAATTTGATAGGATTTCGCCAAATCTGGCCGGATATAACCACACCACCAGACTTAACCGTATTCGCTAAAAGCTTTGCTAAACTTAACCATATCCGCCAAAGCCACCAACCAAATATATATATCGTTGTAACCATATGCCAAAAACGAGAGGCCCATGGGTTCGACCTCGAGATCTCCCCTATCACCTCCGCCTTTGCAATGTCTTCCAACTGTTTGGGATGGGGTGTGACTTTGTAAAATCCGCCCCCTTTATTACTCAAATGTTGCTTTTCGCCAGCGTACAGGAGGGGTCAGACTAGGGCACGACCGTACAGACATGGCATGATTTTCAAGAAAATTTCCCAGGAATTAATTGCAGGTGCATGCACGAAAATCGAGACATAATTTCTCAAGGGCCTGGAAATGCCAGACTCAGATCGAGGCGTGGAGATAATCGTTTTTGGGCAATTCGATGCCATGAATTCAATGGTGTTGTTTGTTTTCTTATCTGAACAACGTTTCTATAGCTTAACTCTAAAATGAGGTATACTTATGTATTTTGCCAAATTATTTTGTTGAGTTAATAAAATGGCCTATCCATTTGAGAACAGGACCCGAAGATGTAGTCCACTAGGGATGAACTCCGTTATCAAGTTTTTGTGTTCAGATTTGATGCTTATGTCTCTTCATTATTGAGCTTTTACTTCTTTATGGTGCACTTCAATGTATGCTCATTTAATACAATTCTTTATAAGTCACATCGATGAAAAGATCTCGAATCATGTAATGAGTGCGGGTTATACATTTAGGTGAGGGGATGAGGTGATATATCAAGGTTCGTCATGGAGGGTTGTAAGGAAGCTAGGTGAGGGTGGCTAACACAAGGCGCTTTGTGTCATGGTGTACCTCCCTGCCATCATATCTGAGTATATATATAAATAATTATAAAACATAGTTATATATATTAATTTTAAATTGGTATAATATTTTTTCCATTCTAATTTTAATATTATATATTGATTTAGAAAATGAAGAAACATTTGAATATAAGTATTTTCTTAAAAGTTACTTAATTGTGTGTTCATTCATTCATTTAATTTTGTTGACTAAAAATGAGAGTGAGTCTATTGCTATCCAGACTTTAATGTATGCAAATTTTCTTATATCCACATATATTTACAAAAGGTGTTGTGGATGATTTTGAAATTTGTAATTTAAATATTGAGATAATTATTCTACAGTGTACTTTAGTAAAGGTATTGTAAATATTTAAAAGGTGTAGTTAAAAAGAAAAAGGTGGAGCATAGTTAGAGATCCTTTTAGTACTTTAGTAAAGGTATTGTAAATATTTAAAAGGTGTAGTTAAAAAGAAAAAGGTGGAGCATAGTTAGAGATCCTTTTAGAGATTGAGAGATTGAATGGAAGGTTTGATAATTTTATTAGATATGGTGGATATCAAGTTGATTAGGTGAAGATTCGCTTGGTTCAGGAAGCGGCATGGTCTTGATCATATAGCAGTGAGATTGGACAAATTTTTGGTTAAATGCTCTTTCTTAGAGAGTGATTACACAACTTCTTCCAAAATTATTCATTGGGTTGCATCTAATCATAGGCTTGTTCTTTTTCGGCTTAAGGAAATTCCTAACTATGGTCCCATCTCTATCTGGTTTAATATGTTATGGCTTCAAAACAATGTTGCTTTTGACATAATAACAAGTATGTGGAGCACTTCGATTGTTGGTTTGTTTGTCTATATTTAGGAATAGAAATTAAAAGCCACCAAAAAGGCGCTTCAAGAATGGGCCAAAACTTCTTTCTTCCCTCTTGAGATAGAAATTCAAGAAAACAAGGAGCAATTAGAACAAATTCAAGCTAAAATAGAACAAGAATAGGGTACACAAGAGTTGTTGTTAGAAGAGAAAGAGACCTTTCACCAATATCAAAAAGCCCTTCGAGCTGAAGAAATGAAATCGAGACTTAAATCAAGAAGTTTATGGTTAGAGGCAAGGGATATGAACAAGGCTTATTTTCATAAACAGACAAGAGTCGGGCTTTGGAAAAACAATGTCAAAGATATTTTTGCCCCTAGCGAGGAACTAGTTAAACCCTTTAACGAGATAAATGAGGTTGCCTACAATCGTTTCAATGATCTTTAAACATAAAAGGATGGTGTTGAGCCTAAAATTACACTGGCTATGTTGGAAAACATTCCCTCCATTGTCTCTCTTGAGGAAAACAATTATCTTATGTAGAAGGTGTCAATATGTTCATAAATCTCCTGGCCTGGATGGATTTTCCATTAGTTTCTATAGGGAATGCTGAACCACAATCAAATTTGATATTATACGGATGATTCAATATGTTCATAAATATTTTTAGATACGTAGAGCAACAAACTCGTATTTCCTTGCTCTTGCCCCAAAAGAGGAAAACCCCTCCTTAATCTCAATGTTCGGGCCTATTTCCCTATGCAACACCTCATATAAAACAATGGCCAAAATCATAACAAATAGACTCAAACAACTGCTTCCTAAAATCATCTCAGAGAATCAAGGGGGGTTCATGGAAAAAAGACACATTGTGGATAATATTATATTGGTCTAGGAAGCGATCCATTCAAGTAGGACTTTAGGAGACAAAGGTATGATGGCCAAGATTGATATCGCAAATGTTTTTGATCGGGTTCATCACTCCTTCCTCTTCGATGTTCTACATAGGTTTGGGCTCAGTTCTGAGTTTATTAATTGGGTATCTTCAAGTATCAACAATCCTTGGATCTCTCCTCTTGTCAATGGACAATTCTTCGTCTTTTTCAAGGGAAGCAAGGGGCTTAGGCAAGGTTTCCCTCTATACCCCCCTGTTGTACATTATTATGGGAGAATCACTTAGCAAGTTTCTAGAATTTCAATGCAACATGGGAAATCTTCCAAGTATTCAAATTGTAAGAGGAATAAAAAACATCAATCATTCTTAGTTTGTGGATGACACCCTTCTTTTAGGAGGGGCTTCCACCATTATCACGAGAAGGTTCAAGAACATATTGGATTTGTTCACTCAAGCATTTGAGGTCTGATCAATCATAACAAAAGTCAAATATATGCCTGGAATGCGAGCCAAAATTCTCTTGCTGTCCTTTTTAATATTTTCCAATTTCTTTATAGAGATGCATAGCCCTCTTTCAAATATCTAGGTATGACCATTTGTTTGCACTCCTCTTCTTCTACTTTTTGGTAACATGTTATAAGCAAAATTAAGACTAAATTCATCCAGTGGAGAGCACATTGGTCGTACCTTGCAGGGTGTTTAGTTCTCGTCAAATCAATATTATCAACTTTGTCGGTTTTTCAATATTCAACTATCTTATCCCTTGTTGGTATAAAACAACAGATAACACAGGAGATCAAGAGATTCTTATGGCAAGGAAGTAAAACAAACAATAAGAGGTTCCACCTAGTCATCTGATCTATTGTTAGAGCACCCAAGGTTCACAATGGACTGGGTATCAAGGATCCAATTTTGATGAATTTAGGAATGGGAGCCAAGCTTCTTTGGCAACTAGCTTTAGGGAAATATGATTGGTGGAAGAAAATGTTGGTTAGAAAATATTTCACAAGTATAGGCAGAAGATGTTTGAACACAAAATATTCCTCTAGAGAAGGCTCATCCATTTGGAAATTGATCAAAGATTATATCCCAACAATCCAACCCAAATTATCTTGGGTCCTTGAAAATGGGAAAAATATCAAGATATGGAGCAATAGTGTCATGGGAAACTAGCAATTGATTCAAGTGCAAGAGCTTCATCCATTGAAATCTTGGTTTGATTCTCAAGGAAAAAAGACTCTTTATGACATCTCCTTGTGGTCTACCGATGGTTGGTGGAATGGTTGTTTTTTTGGCCCCATCCCTCCTGAGTTTTTCCCCTTTGTCCAACGACTTACAACATCTCTTAAATGGTGTGCTCCAAGAAGGCATTCCTCTATTGATCGACATGGGTGGGGAACAACAAATTACTTAGTAAAGAATGGTTATGAGACTCAACTAGTAGAAGTTGCTCTTCCTCCTAGATCTCCCATATGGAGTGAGATTTGGCATCCAGACAACATCCCCAAAATTAACATTTTTGTTGGACTTTGGTACATGGGGAAATTTTAACCACATATAATTTGGCAAAGAAAGGGATTCAAGGCCCTTCCAAATGTGATTTATGCTTAAACAATGTAAAAACTTCCCATCACCTATTTTTGGACTATCAATTCACATCTCAAGTCTGGTCGCAAACAATGAAAGGGATCAAGCATCAATATCGTAAGCCAAACCCGTGGATGAGTTTATTCAACAAATGGGGATTGATGTATTGGGGGACCCTACAAAACAAACCTTTGTTAAAGTGCTTGTAGATAGCTCTCTCAAACTATAGTTGCTGGAAAATCCGGTTGGCTTGAAATGAAGTGATCTTCAAGCAGGAGTCATCCAGGCCTAAATTCATAACAAATAGAGCTATTGTCATGTTAGCAGAATACATCAACTCTAAAGGTTTCCACCTCACTTATCCACAATTATTGGAACAAAATGAAGAGTTTTGGCTAGAGCAATTCAATATTAATGCCTGTCCTCCCAGACCCAAGGGGATATTAGTTTCATCGAGGTCAAGCTGGCAACTTCGCATGAATCAAGAAGAATTTCAAGCTGGAAGAGCAAAGCAAACTATTATCTTTCTTTTCTTTGATGGAGCATCAAATAAAAATCCAAGGGCAACAGGTGTGGGGGCGATATTTATAATCCCAGAGGAAAATATGTACCTACATACTGATGGATTCTAGGCCTCTTTTCTAATAATTTGGTGAAATTATATGGATTATATCAGGGACTGAAAATTGCTAAATCACATAATATTCAAAACTTCATAGTGATCGGGGATTCATTGGTAATCATCAAACATATGATCAAGGGAATTAATTCTTTGGATGTTATACTTGCCATGACACTAAGTCGAATCATGCATCTCATTTCTTTTGTCTCTCATCTCAATTTTTATCATGTTTTGAGAAGTAACAAAACCAAAGTTGATTGACCAGGGTCCCTAGCTACTAGGCAACAAATAACAACCTTAGTCCTTAATAATGAGGTCACTTTAGAGTCCATCCCTTAATATCATGTCATGACGTTTGGTGCTCAAATCGAAAGGCTTGTCCATAAATTAGTGTTTGTGGATTCATTTAAAGTGAAGGAGGGAGCGATGAGACCCTTCATTATCTCCCACATGCTCCCCTCCTCCAAGCGACACTTATAAAAATCTTTACAGAGCATGAGGATGAAACAATGTGAGATTTTTGTGGCACCCCTCTCATGTTTTGTTGGCGACGAGCTCGATGGTCTTTGACCTCTTTGGGTTTTTCTTGGCCTTGGTCCAATTAGAATTCCCTTGAATCCTCAACCCTTTTGCAGTCGTCCACCTCCTCTACGTGGGTCTCCTGTAAGGAGCGATCTGTTTGGTCCTTCAATTCTCACAAGGAGATAATAATGGGCATCCTATTAACACATATATAACGAATTTTGGCCCTAGAAGCTGAATTGGTTATTCTAAAGTGAATCGTAGCCTTCATGACCAAGCAACAACTAGACAGCCCTGTCTCAATCTCTACTTCTATCCCATAACAATCTCAACAAGCTACTATGAGCATTCTAGCTAAGGAACGTACTCTGAACCAAGATCTAGAAGAGGAAGCAAAACACTCGGAATATCCGATAAAGTTCTTCTTCCTTGACTAGTTTTATTTTTGAGTTATTTATTTCAAAGTAGTCAAGATACTCAACATCTTCTACATATATTTTACTTATCATTTTGATCTAAACTTGACATACTAGCTTCTTTGTTTTGATGTGTAATCAATTGATCAAATATTTTTTACATGTACTTTTTGCTACAATTATATATATATATATATATATATATATATATATATAATATAAAAAATTGAAACAATACACCTTATATATATACCATAATAGTTCTATTAAAAAATTGAAACAATTTTTTTATAAGATTAATATGATTATTCAATGTATGTCTAGAAAATTAGGTAAAAATACCGAATGTCAAGTTATATTTGAGAGCTATCATTTAAGTGTGGCATCATCTTGTGACACTTAAGATCATTAGGAAGGACCGTTGTAATAATAAAACCAATTTCAACGCATGATATATACCATTCCATCAATTCTTTAAAATTTTCTCTAATTTCTAACCAAAACTAAAATATTCTAATATTTAGACCACTCCATTCCCCACATGCAAGCCATAATTGCAAGTCCCCAAGTTTGATTCTGCTGGGCCTTCAAGCGAGAAGTTTTGACTCTCAGGGAAGTCAAACTTGGGCTGACCTATAAAACCCCAGAAACCCTCTGAAACTGGCACTTTTTTCCTGCTCTTCTCCCCCCTTCAGCGATTGCGACCACAGGTGACCGAGAGGACTCAAGGACAGCACACCGAAGCAAGTAGGGCATCCACGAAATCAACCAGGGCATCATAACAGAGGCAGTTTGCACGGTTTCTTATTTCACATTGCATAAGGCAACCATTTTGGACATCAATTATATTCTGCATTGTATGAACATAGAATGATGTGATAAATGTTTTTTTCTTCATAAAAAATGCTTTTTGCTTTTGAGTTTTTCCTGAGCTGAGTCAAACTCTCGGGTCTTCTGCCTCGTTGAGTATTTGACCAAACCCAGTCTGGTAGCATGGCCAGCTGTGAAAATAACAGAACAGTCCAACAATAACATCAACCACACACATCCAACAAATATTGTAGTTATATTTGCTAAACATAAATATAATCAATTGTGCGTAGATGATGTTTTTCCAATACTATTACCAGTGTTGTTGTACAAGATTAAAGTAATTTTGCTGTAATGATCTGATTTGAAAATAGTATCTGTAGCTTAAAAGTTATGAATAGTTTGTGTTGCAAATAGTTTTAGAATTGTGGTTGTTAGTTATATCATATTTTACTCATCTATCCTATTCAACTAAGACTATATAGTGTTTTTTACTTTTGAAATATCTTAACATCTTATCAAAATATAATAAATGGATGAAATAGACACCTTTTGAACTTAACCAGGATTTCAGATTTCAGTTCTTGGGTTGTTTTTCTAGGTGATTAAAAACACATTCAACTAAGACTATATAGTGGACATTACTTTTGAAATATCTTAACATTTTATCAAAATATAATAGATGGATGAAATAAACAACTTTTAAACTTAACCAGGATTTCAGATTTCAGTTCTTGGGTTGTTTTTCTTGGTGATTAAAAACACACATTCAGGATTAATCAGGATTACTGATGTGATGATTCTAAAACACAAAAGAAATCTTGCATATCTTCTTGCTCAGCCCATTCAACAAGTATAACTACTAATGGTAACAATGAACCCAAATATTATAATGTCAAAGTTGTTTACCTTAATGATTAAGTTGTGACATGCCACAACAATGATATTTGGAAGTTTAGTTTTTTGTTGTGTGGACTTGTGGTTGTAATAGGGCTAACTACTTCTTTAGCTTATAAAACACACTTGATATGACAAGGTGCATGAAAGACATCTTAAAACATCTTTCTGTTCCCCATTGACATTGATTGCTGGTTGACCAGCTTCAATGCATACTCTCATTGTTGTGTAAATGCTTGTGAAATGAATTCTTTTATAATCTAGAATGTTTTGGCAAAAGTTTAAAATTTTTTCCTTTATAAGTTAATCCTATTTATTATGTATTTACAAGGTACAGGAAAGACATATTGAGCATGAAAGACATCTTGAGCCATCTTTCTGTTCCCCTTGACACTGATTGCTGGTTGACCAGCTTCAATGTGACTCTCACTGTTGTCTAAATGTTTGAGAAATGATTTCCTTTATAATCTAGAATGTTTGGCAAAGGTTTAAAAAGTTTGCCTTTATAAGTTAAGCCTATTTATCAATTATTGACAAGGTACATGAAAGACATCCTTCTGTTCCCGCTTGATGTTGATTGCTGGTTGACCAGCTTCAATGAAGACTCTCACTGTTGTCTAAATGCTTGAGAAATGAATTCCTTTATAATCTAGAATGTTTGGCACAGGTTCGAAAAATTGCCTTTATAAGTTAAGCCTAGTTATTAATTATTATTGCACCACACGATAGAAAAGAAGCTTTTTTACAAGTGAACTGGCCCTTTGAGTGTTTTTTTCATTGGAAGTATATAAGTTGTGTTTTAGAATTATAAATTAAGAAATGACATTGTCTAACTGTTTTATGAACTAACTTTTTTTGCTTGAATCTGGTGACATAAATCTATATGAAATCACTATTTTTTGTTATTTAAAATCTATTTCTGAATGTAGAAATGGATTCAGCATGCTGAAAAATCTCTGGGGCACTCGGATTATACAGAAATAATCACTCAAATCTGCATATCTAACAATTTTTCGTCGAATTTTGGGCAAATGTCCCCAAAAAATATTACCAAAAAAAAATCATTTCATAGAACGTTTAAACTACGACACTAAAAAACAGGTCATGGAACGTGACCTGTATGTCCGTATCCAATGTGTTGAGCACGTAACATTCTATGACATGTGTCGGACACGTGTTTGACATGTACCAAAAAAACAGGACACATGTCAAACGCCAGTCCCTTGACATGTCAGACACCAGCGCGCGAAAAGGGAAAATTAAAATGTTTAATACTCATCTTTTTTTTTAAGTTAAAAATAGGATTTCTCTGACGAGTTTTTAATAATCATTTGATATTTCATATTAGTTTGAAAATTCACAACTCTGGAAAACAATGAGAGTCGAAGGTCATAAATGAGCGAGTGTTTTTTTCAGGAAAGAGATTTTACTCTGTTGATTATAGTTTATGATGGGGTTTGGGCTCTTTCAACTTTTTGTTGTTTGTTGATAAATTTGGACCTTTAGAAGTGTTCCTTCGGAGCTACGTCACTTGAGAAGATAAACCTGGTCCCAGCTTGAGAATCCACCTTGTTTGGCTTGACCCTGTATTATGTTCTACTTGGTAACCTCTTCTAATCATTATTCTTCTGAGCTGTCTGGAAATTTTTCTTCGTTTAGATTTCTGCGTCTGCCGGAGTTTCTTAACTTCAGTTCCTTTATTGGAAATTTTGCTTCGTTTAGATTTCTCCGTCTGCTGGAGTTTCTTCACTTTAGTTCCTTTATTGGCTTTGCTTCTTGTTTAATTGTTAAGTTTGCATCCTTAACAAATTACATATCTGTGTTTGATATCATCGGCATTGAAAGTCTAAAATCTATGATCCTGTGTCTATATATCTTGTATATCTTGTAGCGTCCTTCCTCCGACAAAGGTTAGTTTTTATTTTTGGATCACTTCTGCGCAGTGCATGATCCTATTGCTAGTGTTTCTAACAGCTACACTTTGATGAGTATTAGACACATTTACATTCCCTTTTAGACTGTAGTTAACTAAAAAGATGAGTATTTGACACATTTCAACATTTTGTGTTTGATCAATTGATGTAGTTGTTAAGATTAAATTAAAAAGTATCAATGACAAGTGTTTTTCATTATCTAGGCGCAAGTATTTCTCATTACCTAGATGCCTTGGGGTGAGAAAGTGTCTAATATGATGCATTTAATTTATGAGATATGAAATTAAAGTGATTTTATGAAAGTTAAATGAAGTGGGTGATTAAAAGGTTATTTAATCACCACCATCAATCTAGTCTAATCTCCACTGTTGGATTAGATGCTCTTCAACTTTCCTCATGAGGTCAACTTAGGGATTGAGGCGCTCCATTTTTGGCACTTCTTTATGAGTTTTGGAAAGTGCAAGAGAGAGAGAGTCGAGCTGAGAAAGAGGAGAGCATTTGCAGCTAAGGGCACGAATTCCAAGGCAAGGTTAGAACACAAAAATCAAGGAGGAAGGTACAACACAGTTCTGGGCTGTACTAAACAGGTTCTGGGAGGCCGTACTGCTGTTTTTCTGGCACAAAAATCGAGGAGAGATAGCTGCATTAATTTCTAGAGAGTTGGCATGCTTTCCAAGGCTGCCGTACTGTACTTTCAGGGACAACAAGAGTTTACTGTTCTGGCACAAATTCCAAGGGAAACCATACAACCAAAAGCACAGAAATCGAGGAGCAGACCTGTACAATTCGTACAGAAAATTTGGGCACAAATTTCGAGGAGCCTAGCTCAGATTTTGAGAAAGAAACTTGGCACGGGTTTCAAGATAAGTCTGATATATTTATATGTTGAAGATAACTGCTGTAAGAAAATCTTTCTCAGAGTTTTGAAGATAATAAAAGCCCCACTCTCACTAGTTTTAACTTTTCTCCTTGTGGGTTTTTCCAGGGTCTAAGTTTGACCAAAAATTTCTGTGTACAATTTATGGATGTGTTTAACTTCTGTTCTATTGCTGTAGCAAACTTCATGTGTTTCAGTTTATGAGCTATTTTTATTGCTAACTAATTTGTTGCTGAAAAGTGCAATGTGGGTTGGGCATTAAACTATACTGTCTCATTGAAACTTGAAACCAGGTTGGGGTTTGAAATTTCTATAGTAGTAACTAGATTTCATTTTAAAAAAAAATGAATTTTTATGTTTATATTTATTTTTGAATTTGTAATTGTTTTTCATATATATATATATATATATAAAACATATTCCCCGTATCCTGTTTTGGGGGTCAACGTGTTACATGTTCGATGCTCATATCTACCTGTTTTGTGCCCTAATGTCATGTGACTTATTAGATTATAAAGAGACTGTGATTTCACTATTAGAGTAAAATGACGATTGCTTATCACGTAGGTTTTATGCTCAATTTCACAAAATCTACAATACATTCTAACAAGTACATCCCTTTGTAACGTTGGGGCAATTGCTAGTAGTTATTGTTATCCCCGATATCTAGGGATAACTAGGAGATCATGTCTCGAGGCCCACAGGTCCTAGACATGGAATACCAAGAGCAGGATTGACCTGAGCATGGCCCTGGAGGGCCCATCTTTCTTCTTCTTCGCCAGATTTGTCCTGTCAGCAGCAGCAGCGTCCATCACCACTGGCTTGGGCTTGCATCGGAGAGGACTCTTGCTCCATGAGGTAATTGGTCTAAGGTATCATGGTATGTGTCATATTTGATCATTATAACCCTCTTATATATGCATTAGGTTCC
>SNQJ01S0010168.1:61669-104884 GCA_010110895.2 Picea sitchensis
TTTTGTAATGTCTTTGAGCTATTGACTGATGTATTAGGGTTTTTATGCATATGTTTAATAATATTGATGATGAGATGTGATTAACATTGCTATGATCCCGGTGACTGATGAGCCCATGGAGGGCGTAGCTTTTGACGTGTAGGACCATGCCCGATGGACATGTACCATTTGGACCGATATGCATGGGGAGATGACCAGTTCGGACCTCCACGGGACTGAAGAGCCCACCAAATGGATGCTGAGACCCCATTAGGGGGTAGAGATAGGATGGAGATGGATCAAGGATTTTGCACCAGAGAGGAAGAGGACGTTCCATCAGAGGCACTCTGACAGGACTAGACCTGGGGGGAATGACCCCTTTTTCAGTAGAACGCCAGCCTTGGAAGGCTTGGGCGTCTCCATCTTCACCATGACGTCATCCAGCTTCATGGATGCTTTTGGAGGCAGACTGGGCAGCAGTGGCACGTGTGGCATGTTGGAGAAGCCCCAGGGGGGCTAATGTTTTGCTCCTTGGTGTCTCATTTGCCCTAGAAAGGGCTAGCGCCTCCCTTGAAGGGGATTTTACTCTCATTTTTACTTGATTAGGGCTTTTTACTTAGCATTTAATGTAAAAACAATATGATTTTGACATTGTGGCCTTGTCGGCCTTTTTATGACCTAAAAAGTAAAATTAGGTCATTGATACAATATCTTGAGGGTTTTGACTCTCATTTTGATCATCAATTACAGCTCACTCATAGTGAGGTCTGATTTTTAGCACCCTATTGGGGTTTTTGGCTGAACTAGTGATGCACACTTGTTGAAGAGATTTTTTGGCATTTATGGTGTTTCTCTTGAAGGAAGGTGTTACAACTAGGGTTTGCATGGTTATTTCTTCATGAATTATAAGTGTTTTTTCTGCAAAACTTCTTATTGAATGGTTATAGTTTAAATTTCTTGCATATTGCTTATAAATTTGCTGAATCAAAACCCTAGGGGACAAACACACAAGTAGGTCGTTGTCTCATGTCCCTTGATAGAGAAACCTTTAGCCATTGAAAGAGAAGAAGAGAGCCTAGCCATAGCTACACTCCTTGCTTCTCTTTCCCCTGTGCTAGCCGTACCTTTAGAATCCAAGAGAGGGAGACGTCCTAGGCCTAGGTTATCTACACTTAGGGTCGTTATTCCCTTAGGGTTTGAAGAAAGAGCCTTGCTGCAACAACACTCTCCCTCTTTAAGCTCTCTCGTCTTGTTTTTGTGCTTCATTTGAGCTAGCCGTTTGCCGGGAAGGAGGAGAGAGCACGAGGCCTTGCTTTTGCAACACCAGAGTGAGCCTCTCTCCCCTAGGGTTATGTCTTTGAGGCTCTGCTTTAGCAACACCTTGAAAACTTTTCCCTCCAGTGCTTTTCAAATCTCGTCTCCTTCAACCTGTGCGTCCTTCACTCTTTTGACTCCATTTAACCCTAAGGCACTGATCTCCAGCCTCAACGTTGAAGTAAGACCTTGATCCAAACACTCTCAAACTCTTTTGAATTGAAACCCTAACTACACTAACCCTAACCTACTAACCCTAAGTTGTTGACGTCACCCTTGGTTATTTCATCCTGGTGCAGCAACGTTTCACTTCATAAGCAATTGAATGGTAGGTGAGGGCATTTATTAGACTAAGTATTGATTGATTACATTGGATGCCATATCATTCTTGTATCTATTGACAAGTGACATATTTATCATTGCCATTTTGCAAACATTGACTTCATCAATATTTACTTTTTTTTAAACTGCTTATATTGGATATTAGATAGTCATTGATTTATGAAGTACTAACCAAGATTGCATGTATTAGTCTCCTTGTTGTGTTGTCTCAAGCAGGTGCTTTTCTTTTCTTTGGTTATACTCTATTATTGGCTGTTTAGTCGGGACTATCTGATTGGTGGTAATCTGTGAGGGGGAAATTTATCTTTGTACTATTAGTCTTTGCCCTTTCAAAACCCCAGGTTACTGGGGATGTCTCCCCTGGGCCTAGCCTACCTAAATAGCAAGAGCCTCCCCATTGTGTTGACATTGGGTGGGGAAGGTTCCTGTTTCGCCAGTTTGACCTACTATTCTTTAGCCTTTCTTGCATCTACAAACTGTGCGATAATATTTTGGCGCCGTTGCCGGGGAACACTGAGTCAATTCTCCTCAAACAACAAATCTTTTCGGTAAGCCTTGCCTCAGAGACCTTTACTTACAAGCTTACCTGGCGACTCCACTAGGGTGTTTTCCCTATTTCTTTGATAGTTTCAAGAAAACTATTTGGCGACTCCACAAACCAAAAAGAGGTTCAGTAATCCTCCTTTGTCTTATAGAAGGAAGCCTCCCATGAGCTCTCCTGTTGTCAAATCACTCTTCGGGAAAATCCTTTGTTTAAGAATCATGTCCAGCTCTCAGACCGCTACAACGAACCCAACCAACAATCAAAGACAATGGTCGTCTACTCTTTTTAAACCATTAGACATGTCAGCCATACCAGGCTACCCTAGGCAAATGCCACCCAAGTATGAGAAGTGGTTGCCTAAATTCACCGGTACTGATGCAATCAGTGCTGAAGAGCACATGAGCAACTTTTGGGCATTTTTCCAGCTTCATCCCATTAGTGAAGATGCTGAAGATTTGGTCATGAAGTTGTTCTCCACTACTCTTTCTGATGCCTCAAGGCATTGGTACCTAAGCCTTCCTGATGGAAGCATCAAAACCATGGATAGACTTGAAGAGGCCTTTCTCAAAAGATGGAGTGTCAAAGAAGACCCCAATATGCTCCTCACCCGACTGAATAACCTTGCCAAATATGAAAATGAATCCATTCGGGAGTTCCACACCAGATTCGAGACTTTATTGCAAAGAATTCCTGCAAGCCATCATCCGAAAGATGACTACCTCGTCGATGTTTACACTAGATCTTTCAATGGCCAACTAGGGTATCTTCTTAGAGATAAAAACCCCCAGTCCATTCAAGAAGCCCAAGAGCTCGCTACTAAAATAGAGGGAAACCTCCTTTCATCCAAGATCGAGCCTTTTGCTAACCCAAGGGGGAGAATAGACACTAAACCAAAGATAGTTCACAATGCTGAGCCTACTTCAGATCTATGTACCAGTATCGCCAAGCTACAAGCCTCTATGGATGGTATCATAAAGAATCAAGAGGAAATGATGAGCAGGATTGTCAAATTGGAAAGATCTCAGACCCAAGCACCCAAGGTCCCATACAAAGGGCAATTCCAGAAAGGAGGCCAATTTTATAAACTAAAAAATGAGCATGAAGTTCCAAATACCTTGGCCCCTGCAAACGTTGTTGATGAAAATCCTTGGTGCCTAGAATGCAGCGAAGCGCATTGGGAGCATGAGTGTCCTTACAATGGTGGCCATCAACAAGTCAACAGCATGGATTGTTTCATGGAGCTTCCTCAGATAAATATCACCGACGCAGAACATCAGGTAGCCGTGAAAGAAGCAGCCAGATCAACAAGGATGGCGACAATAAACAACTTGGACTAGGAATCACGAGAGAAGCTAAAGAAACAAGAATTTTAGGTTTACAGAAGAAAGAATTTGAAACAACTTGCTGTTGATCAAGCAAAGCCTCAACCCCTGGAAATACTTCTTCCCAAGACATCCAAGGCTGGTAAGGTTGACCTGAACTTTGACTTCGAAGGGGTATTATAAAAAATGCATGTAAACGTCCCCCTGAGAGAAGCAATCAAGATCCCATCCATCAAGGAACGCTTTGACACTTTCTTTTCGGGATCAGATGAACCCATGGACCCCCCTATTATGTTGCAAGCTGATCACTTTAGGGTCCAATATGGTGAGAACCCTCCTTTCTTCATGACGTTGGCAATGAACGGCAGGAACCTCAACAATTACATGTTAGATACAGGTGCTGGTGCCAACATGATGTCACTCAAAGTCATGCAACAAGTGGGTTTGAAGGTCACACGACCTTATAGAAATGTATGTGGCTTCGAATCTAAAGCCATACCCACACACAAGGTGGTTGAGAATGTTGAAGTTTGCTTGAAGGAGTACCCAAAGAAGATGGTTCACATTGACATCGTGGTAGTTGATGTCCTAGATGTGTGGGGGATGTTGTAATGCTAAAGAAAGAAAGGAGTGATAGCAAAAAGGAACGACAAAAGCCAGTCCAAACTTGAGCTCTACTCTTTCAGTGCTCACCCCGATCCAAAAAATGCAATGCTAATGGCTTGAAACCTTACAAAGGGGACTTGCAAATATAATAAAGCAGGACTTAGAAAAAGGAAGATAAGGAGGATTGGAAAAAATAGTACGTAAATATGGGGTAACTCAAGAGCAAACACACCCTCCACAAAGCCGCTCATAGAAATGGATTCAATGACACCATTAGCCATGAAGTAAACCCTAGAACCATATCACTATCACATTTACTCTTGAAGGGTTTTTGCTTTCCCTTGTCACTCTCGGGACCTATCCCTCTACCTGGGTTGTTTTATTTCCTATCTAGGTGGCACACCTAATAGGGTTGGATAAAGGCCCTCCCATACTTAAACTTGTCAACTCACATGGGGTCCTGGGTTGGTGTGATGCTTCAAGGGGATACTGAGGTGAATTGTCTTACATGGCTTATATCTTAAGTTGCAACTTACTTTGCATGTTTTAAGGACTAATATTTCTTATGAACTTTCGCTAACCATGTTTTATGCTTTTACATGGTTCTTTGGGGGACGTCCTGGGCTTGTACCCAGGACATTGTGCCTTTATTGCAAGACCTTGACACGTGTGATGGAGAGCAGTGGGTCATCCGGTGACTCATGACCCTCAAATATTGGTTGTCGCATCCTCAAAACCTTGGATGATGGACAAATGGGGCTTGGTTTGAGCAGATCCAGTCATTCTAGCACACTGATGGGCTAGAAGCCCCATAGGTTGGGTAGAATACCCTAGAGCCTATTTACCCACATGATAGAGGACGTTGCAACGACCGTGACTCGGACATCATTCATAGATGAGATGCAACCCTGCTCTCCTTGGATGCAACACATTGAGGCCCTTGATGTCACCCTCTTGACCTTGATGTCCCCTGCTAGGGTTTGATGGATGGATGGGTACCGAAGATGATTTGGCATGATCTTGGTTGAGGAGACAACTCACTTGACATCTGCAACACCTTGGATGATGCCATGTGGCCTTTGGGGGCCTTATCTTAGCCTTTGGAGGCTTGATGTCACCCTACCTAGCCTTGATGTCTCACACGTGTGGGCATTTTGATGTGTTTTTGCATTTATTACACATTGTAAAGGTTAAATGAGGGGTCGACCCCACTTGAATTGTAAATTTGTTATGTTATGTGGACAAAGTTAGATGGTAGTTCTCATATAAGAAGGCTAGCCTCACTTCATTTTTATTCATCATCTTTCACTCACCTTTGTGGGTAACACATCTGAAATTTTTGCCCTCTAAGGGTTACTAGCTCTCTCTCTCTCATGCGCTTGGCTTGGAATTGTCTCTTGTGGATGGATTTGCTGATTTTGGATGGATATTTCTGCAATTGGGGTTACATTCTCTTGGTTTTTTGGATGAAGTAAGTGAATTTCTACAATTATTGTTTATGTTATTAATGTTTATGGTGAAATTGCTATTTGTTGCAAGGAATCTTGTTTATTGAAACCCTAAGAGAGGAACATAAGTGCTTCTTCCTCTCACAGGTGATATTTGTCTAAAATTGGTTAATTGTCCTTGCTAGGGTTAGAACCCTAAAGCCCTAGCACTTTAGGATTTTAGCCCTAGACATTTGGTCTTTGACCTAGTTGAAGCTACAAGAAGGGAGAAATGTTTTCTAGGGCCCAAATGTGCTTGCACCCTAGAAGTCCTTCTCCTCAAGATCTAAGACCTAAGGCCCAAATGTGCTTGCACCTTAGGGTTTAGATCCTACCTCTTGGTTTCAAGTAGGCCAATCTTCAAACTTGGTTGCATTTGAAAAGACTCCATAACCCTTAAAGGCACTAGTCTTAAAAAATTCCCATGGTGAATTGATTGATGAACTCACTCTCTCAAAACTCTCAAGCTTTCTACTAACAACACTAACGCTAACATTTGCAAACTCACTAAATTTCTTTCTGCTGTTATAAAAGGTTTGTTACAGCCATCTGAAATCACTTTAATTTCCTGCATATATCCATATAAAGATGGTTTAACTCATTCAGAAATTGCCTCTAACAATTGGATAGTTTTCTATTGGTTGCATGCTTAATTTTTGTGGTCAATTATGGCATTTCTGAGCACTTATTATTGTTGCTGCTAGAAATTATCTCTTGCTGTTATAAGACTGGTTTACTGCTACAAGTTTGCAACAGCCATGGCAATCTAAATTGTCTAGTGTCTAAAAGAGGTGTTTATTGCATACTTGAGCTTGGAAACTGTTATATATATGCTGTAAAGTGTTCTTGTTCTGGGCAAGTATCAAATCATCTTCAAACCTCTTCTTTCCCTTGACCTAGACCAATCATCCGATGATCAAGATAGGGGGTGTTAGGCTTGGCTAATAAACTTGCTATTTGATCCCTTGAGGTCACCAGGGAAGCCTCCCTTGTGGTGGACCTCTTCCATCACTAAAATGAGGGAAGTCCTTACTAAGATGACAGTGGTAGGTTCTTCCATAGTAATGCAAGATTTGAGAGTCTTGTGTTGGGCTTTGCATAAGTACAAATCTTGCGATAACAAGCCCATCATTCTAAAATGGGATTAGAATGTCCTCGCAAAGAGAATGCAACAGGAAAGTGTGCGACCCAGTCAAGTGACAAGGCAACATGAATGTGGTTGAACCTTTCTATCAGGACATTGGGCAAATGGTGACCAGAAAACCAAGTCACATACTTGAAAAGCATATTTGTAGCACAACTTATGCAAGTGTCCTTTTAGCACAATCTACTTCTGTAGTTAATGGTAAGGTTCTTAATGAAATGCACACAATGCGTTTGTTCCCTGCAAATGATACTGCAAAGAGATAGCCAAATAATATGCAATCAAGTAATAAGATGGTGAATATTGGGCCTGTAACTCAATCTTCAGAGTTAGAAATGTAATGGACAAAAGGAAAGATAAGAATAAGGAGTTGCGAAATCTTGAGTGATGGAGGGATGACATGCACTGCACATGACAAACCACATATCTCTTAGGAATGTACTGTAAGAAACTTTGTATGAATAACTACAAATTCCATTCTTTAGGAATCTAGACCACATTCCCAAAGTTGGATTGGCAACTATAATAACAAGAATGGGGTTATACATGGATTTAACAAAACGTTCCCATGGTAAACATCACATCTGGTCAAATGTATGCATAGGTTATTATGAATCCCATGAAAAATATGTCAATTGTTGATATGAGACATGTGCAAGAAGGGAAGAAGAAAAATGAAGAGTAGTTTGAGACAAGTGATTTACCTAATAGAACAAGTATGAGCGATGCAAACTTGAAGATTATGTCACAGAAAAATATGGAGGAGAGGCTCTTCTATTGCCGGCGTGACAGTGGTAACATGGTAACCACTTGAGACATCACACCTGGTACAACGACATAGAGCACGAATAGAGGAGGGATTTTGCAGACATCTTGCTGTGATCTTGTTATTTTTTTCCATCTGCAGGAGGTCAATTCAATTTTCAACCATACCATGGTAGAGATTTTCAGCCTATTCTTGTAGGATGTTTGATGTAGCTTTGGTTTGGTTTGTTGCCAAACACAAGGGAAGATTTCATGTTGTTGTTTAGATAATATAGTGACTTCATTGAATTTTTTATTTCACTTAGCATTTGCATCTTCCTATTATAGAGTAGGGTAGGAAGAATAAGTTTGATGTTAACGAGAACTAGATTTCGTTTATGCTCTCTTTGGCATTTTGGGTTCATGCCTTATCTGTAGCGCCCATTGAGAATGAGTAGTTAGCTGAACATTCTCAAGTCTTTTGTAATAAATTAGGATTAAAGACATTTTGTATTATGTGGTAGGGATGTGAAGTTTTTGATCCATCCCCATCACGTACAACTAGTCCTTTGATTCACCTCGTGGGTATAGATTTAATAGAGATTCTGGAGTTTGCTTGCACTTGACAAGGGAGTGTAATGCCCATATGGATCTAGTTGTAACCTCTTGAAAACGCATTGTTTATTTCACATTTTCATAGGTTTTCCTCTCTCAACAAAGCACAGTAAAAGATCCTTGGAATTCAATGGTGTTTATGGGTTGCGGGGGGAGATTTGGAGGCCATGCACCTTGTTCTATCTTTCCCAAGCACTTTTCATCATCCATGAAAGAACAAGGGTGTAGAGGGAGTATGGTTGGCTTGATGGAGGCTTTTTTTGAAGGCACATTTCATCATGAGATTCCATGTGGGTACACTCTACACATTTGGGCTTGGGAGCATTTGGATGTAGGATGTGAGTAGAGCAAACCATAGAAGATGAATGCCATACCTCAAGAGGTGTCCAAGGCATGATTTATGGCGAAGTAAAGGTCAAACATAGCCCAGGGAGAAAACACCAAACCTTGTAAGAGGTCCATAATATGGTAGGTGGCAAGGAAAGAAGCTAGAAGATGAATGCCCCTCTTAGAAAGGTGCCATGTGGTGCTAGAAGCATTTGTATGGCCACAAGAGGTCCTTTGGGGGCATTACACATTATTTGAGGCATATTCCACATATTTGGAGGCATGTTTCCCATATGAGGAGAACTTTTGGGGGTGAAGGTACAACATTTAATCCATTTTCACATATTTGGAGGCATATTTCATCTATTGAGGTATTTTGGGGCAAGGACGCATTGTTGGAGGTCTTTCTACATATTTGGAGGCAATCTCATTGCATGAGGAGATGCCGTGCATCATTGACATGATCAAACCCTTGAAGGGGAGGCATTTTTCCGATGGAGAAGCCATGAGGCATTGTAGATCTGTTTTATTCACTCAAAAGGCAAAAGGGAGTGCTCCAATCAAAGAGGATACTAGGGCCTTCTAGAAGAAATATTATTTTGTGAATTAGGGTTTGATTTGAAAGATATAAATAGACTAGTTTGGCTAAGTTGGACTAGTTTGGTATCAAATTGGTTGTTTCAGTACCAAACCAGTTCCCAATCCGGTTTGTAGGGCGAGTCATGCTTCTTGATGGTCAACTTGATCGAGTCTGAGTGCCTGAGTTTTAAAACATTGCTATCATCCTATCTATGTGATATGTTTTGATGACATTGAATGAGAAAACTACAATTCATGGTTCTATATGTACAATCCATGGTGTATTCTCGTTTGATTGAAGCATTCGAAATGTTCAAAAAACTTACATCTTTCTGTCTATATTTTATTTTTGTAATTTTAATATTTTATATTTATAGATTTTACTTTTCTTTTCTCCTAGTGTCAAGTGACTTAGATGCAAAGGTCTCACTTTAAGATTAAAAAGGGAATGTGAGAAATAAATATACAAATGCACACCTTCACCCATTCTCATAGGGAGTGAAGGTGTGCATTTGTGTGTACCACCTCATAGTTCTAGATTAAGAAGGAAATGTGGGAAATAAATACACAAATGCACACCTTCCCGTGCGGTGAAGGTGTGCATTTGTGTGTACACCCACTCTTGGGGGGTTGAAGGTGTGCATTTGTGTACAAGCATAAGTTGAGTATCAAATTTCGGAAGCGAGGAAAAAAAGAAGAAGAAATAACAAAACTGGAAGTGCTAGGAAAACTTGGAAATAAAAGTGATGCAAATAATGTTTCTCATAAAGTGCATGGCATACAGATTTGGCTTTTGTTTTTATGGAGTATGTTGATGTGCATTAGTGAGAGGGGAGCCGAGTAAGGATCTAATTTGATATCCACTTGTAACCTGTGTCCCTGGGGTGAAGGTGTACAAGGGGGTGAAGATGTGCATTTGTGTACAAGCATAAGTTCAATATCAGATTTTGGACGCGAGAAATGAAAAAAACACAAAGAAAGAACAAAATTTTAAGGGCTAGGTAAACTCAAAAATGCAAATAATGTTTCCCATAAAGTGCGTGGTATACAGATTTGGCTTTTGTTTTCATGGAGCATGTTGATGTGCATTAGTGAGAGGGGAACCAAGGATCTAATTTGATACGCACTTGTAACCTGCGCCCAATGTGAATGGGAGTTGCTTTTACTTCAATTTCCATACCAACAGGTGCAGGCTGAAGATGACTGGTGCTAACTTCCACTCCTGCAACTTGTTGGAACCCTGATGCTATGATAGCACCAAGACTTCCAAGACTCTCAGCAAGAAAGGCTGATATACCTCCATGGAGCACTCCATATGACTGCGACAAAGACAACAAACAAAGTCAAAAAGCATTATGATTTACCAATGTCCCATAAACCTTATGGTTTAAAAACCAAGAATAATAAGGTACATGCAATATAGATGTCATTGCTGGAAAAAAGTATGGGATCTCTCTTAGAATTACAATACATAAAACATATAATGCATGGAAGTCATTGGCAATATTCTCAACATCATATGTACACGGAAAGAGAAGCTGAGAAGGTATGATTATGGCATCCATAAGTTGACAGAGACTTCTTCGTGCCAGTGGGTGGCAAGAAACTGAGTACCTTAGCTTCTTTCATAGGAGTTATGAAAGAGCAACATTTTTTTGTGTTTTGATACAGTTCAAAAAATAATGATGGCACAAAAAGCAATGAGAAAATCTCATACTTGCGGATTCAATCAATAGACTTATCTGTTGTTTAAGATTAGTCATGACAAATTAGAGTAGAAGATTGATTATGGGCATGGATTAAAATGCAACTATAGTCTAGCAAAAGGCTTTACATATTTGGTTCAAGAAACTATTCTCCAAGGCTCAGTGTTACCAAACTCTTCCAAGTCCAAGTTGACTCCAAGCTTGATTCTTCTCTTTCAGTAAACTGAGTTGAGTCAGCTCCTCTGAGTCTGCCTTAGCCCAGAGTCCAATTTGCGGTTTTGTCTCGGAAGTATAACTCAGACTCGCAGTTCAAATGTGAGTCAAATTGACTCTGCGAATCTGACTCTCACAGTTGGTTATCCATAAAAAGGACAGAAAACTAGCATATCTGTCAACTGTCTAGAACCATTGCTTTTTGTAGTACATGGTATCATCTACGTACTTTGAAACAGTTACTATGGAAAATTTATATTAATGAAAATAATTTTTGTTCAAAAAATTAATGTATTTTTTATTTTAAATTTTCTGAATCAACTCTCTGGTTTTTCCAAGTCTAAATAAATTCTTACTGTTACGCCTCTCTAAATCATTCAGAGTCAAATTTGGTAACTTTGCTATGAGCAACTGGATTTTAATAATAAAGTGAACACAACCTAAAAAAACGTAACAGGTTCAAATATATCTCTTTTGAACAATATCTATATAATACAAGCAAAACGAGAGAGCTATCTTTTACATTAGATTGTTTGGAATTCTATTCTCTTGCGTTGGGTTCATATTACTGTCTAATTCGCATCTATGCCCATTTACCAGATAGACACTATCATTTGTAATGCCTTGTACGTCTTGAAAGAGACCTGAAAGAAGACGTAAAGGATGGAATCTGTCAAGGGTGACTAAATGGGAAGCTGGTTCGGAACGTCTTGCCTTCCTAGCTTCATTTTCATATGTTTAAGGAATCTATAAGTATTTCAGACTCTGCAAGTGTAACAGATGCATTTAAGCACAAGTTGGAATAATGCCAGTGTAGATATTCCTGGGTTTTAATTTGGTTCGTTTTGAAGTGGACACAGCTTGGCTCTATGTCACCTGGTTTGAGTTCGAGTTGGGCGATTTTGATTATGAAAATTTTGGTAATAAAATTCGGCATTGAGTTTACCATAACACAAAATTTTCAAATTAAAAAATATATAATAAAATTTAATAAGCCCATTAAACAGAGGATAGAAATGAAAATACCAACATGATTAAATATATATTTCGAAAACACATCATCTTGTTTAAAATTAAAAAAACATGTTAATAAAAATCTATACATTGTTATTGGTGGCACAGACCAGTAAGTTTGTTCACCATGTCACAAAATTTTCAAATTAAAAAATATATAATAAAATTCAATAAGCCCATTAAACAAAATAATAATAGAAATGAAAATACCAACATGATTAAAGATATATTTCGAAAACACATCATCTCTTTCAAAATTTAAAAACATGTTTATAAAAACCTATACATTTAAGTAATGCATACATATATAGAAAGCTGCTTCCATGGTTCAAACTAGGGAGTTCCAATTGTTTCCAGATTGCTAGCGTTAAAGTTGTAGAATATGCTAGGAATTGAAATTTATTTATAAGCATACAATTTCTTTCACCTCACCCTTGATTCCAAATTTTTTACTTTGAATCAAAGTTCATAAAAATCAAAGTCAACCATATAATTAGAGTTTTTTTTTTCAAAATTTTCTGAATTATAATGTGTTCATAACAAGTAAATCTCATGTTGGATGAAAAATATTTAGAGTCAAATGATGGAGCAGGCAGAAGGAGTTGGTTAGGGTTTCGAGTAGTTTTAAGGTGGTAAGGCGCTGGTTCGGTAGGGTATAGTAAGAATGGTGACTGAAGTTTCAGATGCTGCGGTCGAAGTAGCTAAGGTGCAGGAAAAGAAAAAACTGTTCAAGGATGCGGTGGCTAGAGGGAGCAACAAGCCGCTAGTTGACGTTCCTATGGAAGGGATAGTCAATAACAAACACATATCTGACCAACCTGCGAATGGACTAGGTACGAGCAGTGAAGTTGACAAGAAACAAAAGAATGGTTGCTTGGCAAAAACGATGGAGAACTCGAGGTACGAGGTTACCTCACTGATGGTTGGGGACTATATTCAATACATGAAGGACCATGTCGTCACTGGGAAATTCATGGGAATCTGGCCCTCGAAAAAAGCGTTGCTGGTGTGGTTAAAGTCGATGGAAAGTCAAAGGTGACATAAGCCTAAAATTAGGGTCCAAAGGCTTCTTTACAATAGTTTTCACCTACTATGAGGACAAAAATAGAGTCTTTGATGAAGGACCGTATTTCTTTAACTCAACAGGGCTCCACCTTAGGCACTGGTCGGAGTGTTTTTCCCCAGAGAAGAAGACTTTACAACTGCCCCAGTTTGGATCAAACTTTATTCCCTACCACACGAGTTCTGGCATCTAGAAACCTTGGAAGGAATAGGAAACACGTTGGGATCCTTTGTCAAAATTTCGGAGATAACAAAGGTAGCCAAGTACACGTCCTATGCAAGAATTTGCATCTATATGAATGTGGCAACAACTTTACCGGAATCAATCACCATCTCATTCCAGGATGAGGAATGGGTCCAAACCATAGACTATGATCACATATTGTTCAGATACAGGAAATGTCATGAACATGGGCATCTATTCAGAGACTGCCCTCAAAACTCATCCCATGCTAACAATAGAGGTAAGGAAGAGAAGGATGCATAAGGGTTTGTAAAGATCCCCAACAAGAGAAAGGCGAGACGTAAAGGGAACAAGAATTCAAGGGACTTGGCCAAGAAAGATGAAAATAGTTTCTAGATCTTAGCAAACACAAAAAACATGGAGAAAACACAGGAAGGGGAGAACCAAAGGACAGAGAAAGAGCAATCCAAACAATCAAACCCAGAGGTCAAGCAAGAAGAAATACAAAACGCAAATGAACAGATCACAACATGGATAACCTAGGGAAGGCAGTAGGAGAAATCAAGATGCAAGATCCGGAGGTTCTTGAAGACTCCTAAGAAGAAATAAAGGAGGATCACACCCAATTATTAGAATCAAAAGATATGGAAGTGGACATTAAATCTCTGATTGCGGTCCACGGGGAACAAGAGATAAACAATATGTAGGTGGGACAACTCTGTAGGCTCCAAAGAGAACTCCTCAGAAGAAAGAACAAGGAACAAACGTAGGACAATCCCGCCTCTTCCTTGGGGAATCTGGGCATAAAAGCAAACCCACTGAAGAACATCAAAAAGTAAGGAGGGGAGGACAAAAAAAAGGGCCACAAACCTCATAAGCAGGTTCTCGAAGAAACTGGCGCTCTCCTCATCGACTTAGGGCAGGTAGTGGGACTACCAGACATGTACTTCCTACCCCAAACCAAAAGTTAATTATGAAGATCTTTTCCTGGAATATAAAGGGTCTTAATGCTACTTCCAAACATAGAATTCTCAGGAAAAAGCTAAAACAAGAAAATGTAGATCTAGTAATGCTGCAAGAAACCAAGTGTGATAGTAAGAATACATAGCTAATAGCTAGGAAGATTTTGGAATTCTCGTGACTTTCTTTGATCTGAAGTGGATGGGGCCTCAAGCGGGCTTGCCCTCATGTGGAACCCAAACAAAATCAAAGTGGACTTGGTTTCCCAATCCAAAAGAACAATAACAATCTCCTACAAGACTCTCAGGTCGGAGGAGCAGGGGATAGTTACTCAGGTCTACGGGCCCCAATCACCTATTGACAAGAGATACTTCTTGAGAGAGCTCTCGACCATATGCCTAAGCACAAAGGATCACTAGTGGATAGTTGGAGATGATTTCAGCCTGATAACCTCTTTAGAAGATAAGAAAGGTGGCATTAGTCGAATGGACTTCGAGGACCAAACCTTCAAAGAAGTAATTGATCAACTTCCCCTGATAGACATCATCCAGACAGAAGGAAGGTTCACCTAGAGTAACAAACGAGGAGGAAAACATCACATAGTAGAAATATTAGACAGGTTCTTGGTCTTAGAAGCTTTCTATCAAACAAGGCAAGCCATAGTTGGTGACATTTGCCCTATCTATGGATCTGATCATTGGGCTATTTCTTTGAAATGGATTGACGAGCTTTGCTCTCACCCTTGGACTCGACACGTAGAATTTATGCAGAAGATGACAAAGTGGAGGGGAGAGGACCAAAATTTGCATGGAACAAAGATATACCAGTTCCAACAGAAACTGAGACACATAAAACCTTGCCTAAAGAAGTGGAACAAATAGATCTTTGGGAACATCCAAGAGGTGAAAAGAAATTTGGACCACCTCAAGATGCATATTAAACCTAGATTAAGATAGTTTTGTGCTAGTGGTCATATTCAATCCACCCAATGCATTGTCTAGATTCAATGAACCGGAACATAAACACAAAGTGTTGATGGATTCAGATGGGTTTGTGCTAGTGTCCATATTCAATGCAACCAATGCACTCTTTGGATTCAAATAACCAGTGCATACACAAACACAAAATGTCAATGTCTCGGTGCTACTATCCATATCCAATGCACCCAATGCACCATCTAGATTTAATGGACCATTACATACACAAACTATCAAGTTTTCTCCTAATTCTCCCCCTCACCCCCACAAGAAGTATTGATGGATTCCCACTCCATTGGGGATGTAGAGCACCTAGCTTCTTTGAATGCAATAAATTATGATATATAATGAAAATAATCACTATATATTATTGTTACTAGAATCAATTACAATTACCTTGTAGATGATTTATTTATTTATTTTTATTGCAATGCAATTATTGCAAGTAAAGATGATAAATTTACAACCCAATATGATAGAGATGTCACTTAGCTACATGGGTAACATTTACATCATCAAATGCTAGCTACACACAAAAAAAATAATACTTATAACAAAATAATAACACTAATATTATATGTTAACTATATATATATGAAAAAGATAATCTAACATAAAAATTACATTATAGAAAAAAAATAAAAAAAAATAGCAAATTTAGACATAAACAAAATTACTACAGATATTCTTTACACTAGAATAATAATAATGTTACAATGTAAATATATGAATCAACAAAACTATATTTTTACATATCCATATCAATACAAGTTTTGAGGTTTCACTAGGATGAGACTACAACTTGCCTACTTTTATCTTAGATCTAGAGTTAACATCTAAACTGCTTTAAAAATTATTTAGAGGAATAAACAGCATAAAAAACGCATCCCCTGAATGCAAATTTGGAACCATGATAGAAATATGTAAAAGCTATGAATTTGATGGTGTTCAAGCTCATAGTGCATATCAGAGAAGATCAATTGAAAGCCCAAACAAATTAAAAATGTGTTGGATATAAATCCTTACCTGAGCAGATCTTTCAGAGACCACAAATCGGCCTTCAATTGATGTGGCTGACGCTTTTTCCAGCTCAAAACCAATGAAATCCAGTACTGGAGACAAGCTACTGCCAAAAGGATATTTGCTGTCACCTTTCTTCCACTCCAGATTGTTATGACTGATTCCCATCGATTGCCACTGGATTGCAGAAACTGTTCTATTACTGGCTCTTGAGCTGTGAGCACTAAATTGCAGAAACTGCTCTATTACTGGCTCTTGAGCTGTGAGCTCTAAATGCAGAAACTGTTCTATTGCTGGCTCTGGAGCTGTGAGTTCTATATGGGCATTACTGCTGGCAGTCGGGAATTGAAGGAATTTATAGGAGTAAACTCTAGAAGCAGTGAGAGAGATGACCGGATGCAAAGTCTGCCAGTCAATGAGGAGCAGCGGCCGCCGCCGCCGCCGCCTACGCCAAGTTGAAATGAAACTCTTAATATGGTATAGATTCCTCAATTTATGAAACGGTCTTCATTGAAATTTGTATTGAGATAACGTGCTCGTACAAACTGTAATGCTCTGGTTCGTTTTTTTAAGCCTATCGCGTTCGGGTATGACCTGTTTGACGTGTTGTTGTTGTCCATGAATTATCCCACATGTATATGGTAGCATGTGGGTTTCCGTTACGTTATAATATTCTTCCTTTTATTTATTTTTATTTTTTCATGGTTGTGTTTGTGATTTAATTTGTTGCTAAATAAATGTATAGGTTATGTTAGTTATTTTAATGCTTTATATTATATTATAATGAATTTATTATAAATTGTTAATTGGATTTAGTTTGGGTGGTTGGGAGGAATGATTGTTATCCTTCCTACCTATATTTGGTGGTTGATGTAATGGCTTCTATCTTTTGTTGTTAATGAGCCATGTGTCTTGAAGATTAATAAAAAAAAATGGATTTATTACAAATTGTTTATGTTTATGTATTCTAGTGTATTCTTAATTTTTTTTAATGTAATAGTTGTATATGGGTTATAGAAAAATGTTAAAGTGATTATAAACACTTGAAATTTGTAATAATATATTACTTATGTATAGCTTAAAAGCAAAAGAGAGAAGTAATAATCCCTATTTCATGTTTTTAAAAATTAAAGTAGAATTGAATAGATCTAGGTGTTAGTAACTATTGACAATGTCATAAGTGTAATTAAATATGGACTTTATTAACTATATTAACTTTATTAATCCATCCTTTGCCTATATTTGTAAAGAGGACTACCAACCCCATACAATTAAAAAAACTAATGCAATGAGAATGCCTACCATAATAGAGATAATAAAACTATATGCTCTCATTCTTCCACTAGGGAGGGAAATAAACGTGGTGCATTGCAGGGTAATTTGTAGTTTGTATGGTTTATTGTTCTTCTTCTTGCTAGCACAAATTTGATACTTAAGTATTATAACAATAAATAGATATACATTGGTAGTTTTTTAGAAATACCAAATATTGCCATGATTATAATAGTTTTTCAGAAATACCAAATACTGCCATGATTATTATTATTGTAAGGTATTAAAATATATTCTGATCCTTTCATTTGAAAGGATCATATGTCTCTAACCATGATATGCTATGAGAGTTGACATATTACTCAAGTTGTATTTGTCCAATATTATAATACCTTAAGATGTTATTATAATAATATTGTAAGGTATTAAAATGTATTCTCTTTCTTCCTCTTGAAATGATGGTGTCTCTAAACATATTATGAAAATTGACAAATTTTATTTGCAAGCACAAACTTGATCCTTAGGTATTATAACAATAAATAAATATACATTGGTAATTTTGAGAAATATCAAATATTCTAGTTCTTCCATTTGAAAGGACCACATGTCTCTAACCATGCTATGCTATGAGAGTTGACATATTTTATGGTCTGTGAGACTTTGGCAATAACAATAAGTGTAGTTAGAATGACGTGGGAACTTTGCATTTTTTCAAAGCATAGGCTAAGTAAGATGACACAACCATGGATTACTGGTTTTATTAATCTTGACACAACATAGCTATGATGCACTTAACTCCTTGGAACACATGCTAATACTGGAACTTGACCTCTACTATTATCTATTATTGTAAACATTTTAAAGTAAGCAACAACACAATCATATCATAAAAGCTTATTTTTTTTTTTACAAAATAACATGATTCAATTTAAATATCCAAAGATATAAATTTAATATTTGAAACCTTTTCTTTTACAATTTAATAATTAAAAAGTTTAACTTTTTTGATGAATTTTTTGAACCTTATTTAAAAAACTCTTGAGCTAACAATGTGTTAACCCATTCCTTTCAAAATAACCCTCAAAATGGAAAATTCTCTTTAATTTTTGAATGGTTGGAATATGGATATTTTAATAATATTCAAAACTGAAAATTCACAATTTGAATGGTTGGAATATGAATATTTTAATAATATTCAAAAAGGAAAATTCTCTTTAATTAATTTATGGATATTTTAATAATATAAAAAAATGTTTAATTATATATTTTTATAATTATGAATTATTAATTTCATTATATAAAAAATCATTTATCATTAACATTACATGAAAAATTAGTTTAAAGATTAAAATTTCATATAATAATAATTTGGTAATTGGTTTTTCATACAATATTAATATAATAATATAATATATAAACAAGAATGTCTTGATATGAATAGATGATTAAAAAAGATGAAATATACTCAATTTAAATTTAATAAATGTTAATTTTTTAAACTTTGAAAATATAATATATAATACATAAATATATGGAATAAATGATTAAATTAATAAATGTTAATTTTTTAAACTTTGAAAATATAATATATAATACATAAATATATGGAATAAATGATTAAAGAAGATGAAATATACTAAATTTAATATGTTTTAATATGAATAAATAGTTAAAGAAAATAATATATATTAAATTTAATAAATGTTGATTTTTTAAAATTTTTAAAATTTGATTTATGAATAAAAATAATGAAAAATATTTTATTAATTAATTTTTTTTTTATTTTAATAAACAAATTGTATATTTATTTTATAATTTTTTAAAATAAAAATTAAAATAAATCTAAAATAAATAATTTAAATATAAAATTTTAACTTATCTATATATTATTTTTAATATATTAAAAAAACTTAATTCGAACATTTTAATATATTTTTAATATTACTTCAAACATTTCAATATCAATTTTGTTTTTATAATTGGTGAAAAGTATAAACCATCGTTATTTTAATTAAATAAAACAATGATGAATCCATACTACTTGGCCACGATACCTCAGAACTTAATGTTTAAATTTAACAAATATTGCTCGGAGGAACTTTTTTTCCCAAGAGAAATTAACTCGATTTATATTAGAGATATAAATCATTTACATCACAAGTAGCTATTACAATTCGTCCCGGAGACCCAGCCAGATTTGACCTCAAGACCTCCTCCCAACACTTGGAGAAAGGTACTTGTCATTACCAACTGCGCTATCTCACGGGACTATTTCCCCCCAGAGGAACTTATTCGGTCTTGATTCATTATGGCCCGGAGGTGGTTGGGCATGATGGAATTAAAGTACGAAATTCAACGGTCGGGCATGATGGAATTAAAGAACGAGTACAGAGTACATTTTTATCCATTCAACGTGGAATTATATAATTTTTTTTTAGGGATATTATATTTTTAAATTAATTTATATTTTAAACAAATGTGTTTCAAACTAGATATAAAAATTGTCTAATCAACCATAAACATTAATCAAAATTCAAAAAATCAAATTTAAATTATTTAAAAAATAATTTTTAATATTTCAAAAAATTATATATATATATAAATGAAAACAAAAAATTAAATCAACTAATTGAAAGTAAAACTAATTTGACTCCTAACTAATTATAATATATCTTGTTTATTGGTAGGTATAATACTCATTATAATATAACTAATTTGACTCCTAACTAATTATAATATAACTTGTTTATTGGTAAATATAATACTAATTATAATATAACTTGTTTATTGGTAGGTATAATACTAATTATAATATAACTTGTTTATTGGTAGGTATAATATTAATTGTTTTGAAGGAAGCAAGCATATAATAATTAGAAAAATATTCATATCTTTTTTATATTTTGTTATTTCCAACTTTGAGAATTACTTACATATTGCAAACTTAAAATTAAAAACTTAGATCTAGATTTGAACCAAGACTCCAAAGACTATAATATAGAAAAATAACCATAAAAGAGTCAAAAAAAGAAAAAGGAAAAAAAGGAAGACTTGAAAAAGTTGGAATTTAGATTTTAAAATCAGCTTCCACATCTATGAAAATAGGTAGAATTACCTCTTCTTGTGAGACACTTGCTACTTCCTTGGAGGTTGCTATGTAGGTGGCTACTTTGTTTTTTCCTTTAACAATGCTCCTCTCTTATTGACCTTTTGCTCCTACTTCTATATTTGATTCTTGCTCGTACTTCTATATTTGCTTCAAGTTCTTGGTTATCACCATAACATGCTTCTGAACCCTAGATAGTATTTACGAGGTTTTCATATTTGCTATCTAATTGGTCCAATCAAGTTAGAATCTCATCATTTTGTTTTCCCTTACATTCCCAACAAATAGATGTTTTGATGTGCTAATATAGGTCCATCTTTGAATATTTGGTATCTCTACTTCTAGAGTATCTTGTGTTAAGCATCCAAGGGGAATTTTCTTCATATTACAAAAATATTCCCCTGCAGACAAGTGAACTTTCCCTTGGAGTACATACCCCTCTACCAAGATAGAAACTACCTTTGGACACTACCATTCCTATAGATTAATTTTATCCATCGAAAAAGAGAGGAGGAGGGAGAGTATGATGTACCTCACTTTCGAAGTTTGTCTAAGCTGCTCCAATCCACGAGTTCCGAACAATACCTGCAATGGACAACAAGATACAAACAACTATCTCCTACTCTAATGGATTAGACAAAATCAATCGATCTATAAAGATTGAGACAATCATAAACAAGTACATGTAAACACATACTAGAAGGAAATAGGCCAAATATAATAATGATAGCTTCAAAAGAAAACTTACAATCTTGAGATGATGTTGCAACAACCTCTTCAAGTCCTCCTCGTCCAACCCTTGCTTGAAAGATCCATAATCAGAATAACAATGCTTTGCTGTTTTTTTCCTCTCTTGTTCACCATGAGAATGCCTCTGTTTATAGGCTTTGAGAGGCTCAACCACCTTGGTTATATTTGGAATTAGTTGAGGATATGGCTCAAATAGTTGTGATATCTTTCTTAGATGCAGCTTAAGGGTTAGATTCGAGCCAAACCAACTCAATCCATCCATGGATGTCTTTAGAAGAAAATGGGATTTCTTTCAAGATTTGCTCAACCAATTTGGTGCTCCCTTACAATGGGAAACATAGCGCTACAACGCTCCCTGTGAGATGGAGAAAGAGTGCTAGCGCTCCTTGTATATGAGCAAGGGAGCGCTGATCTTCCCAAAAGTTGTCAAGATGACCAATTCTCATAGAAAAACCTTTGTTCCGATTGTCAGATGATGGAGCTTCTTCTTTTAACATGTTTTAGGGGTTTTATCAAGTGTTTGATGGTTTCGTTCACGATGCGACACTTACGGAACGAGAATGCGACACTTACGACAAAAGTGCGACACTTATGACACTTACGACAATGAGAATGTAACATTATTGAAGTGAAGAATTTTGAAGTGTAACAGATTGCCCCCCAAAGTGTGAAGTCAGAAAAATGAAAGCTAATGACCGAAACACTTTGTAGATTCTTCGAGGCAAAGGTATGGAGTCGGGGAACCTGGTAGAAAATGCAGACAACCATCAAACAATGTTAATATGTGTTCCATTCCCGAGGCATGCATACCTATGCTCGGGCTATAAATGACTCAAAGTATGGCCGCCAATAAATACATTGTGGATCCATATTGACTGAGGGCATGGCCACGAGAGATACAATGTGGATCCATACTTTTGTGACATGAACTGATTGTAGCCACACAAAATACACAGTGGAGCTACGAGTTGATAAAACATAGCCACAGACTAATACAATGTGGATCTATGCGACAACATAAGTATCAACATGCTCAAATGACTTCTTTTGCAGCCTGGTAAGAACATATAACATAGTGAATGCTCAACCCAGGGTCTTCGTCCCAATTCTCGATGTGGTACAAATCTAGCCATGTGAATAGATGTTTTGATGTCGAACATGGTAGAAACCACTTGATTACCGATCATTGAGGTAAACCATTAACAAGTGCGAGGGAAATCACCAATGATGCCAATGACTCCCAAGGTACCCTAGTACATTCCAACAAATATGATCACATGTGCTTGAGATCGAAATGTATGATGTGTACTTTTTGATGGGGTTCTTGAGGAGAGGAGCGCCCATTCTTTTGTCCGGACATCGGGCCACTCTGCGATTGATCGAGGCATATGTTGCCCAATACTGCATACCAGGGTCACGTTTAGTAGGAGGGAGGATTGTCATAAAAGACGTGATGGATCTATCTCTCTGATCCGTCCTATTTTCTATCACCAAGTTGGCAGGAAGCACTAGTTCCCATCTTGCTTCTAAGTCCCAAATTTCTTATGCCATTTAGTTCTTGGAGCCTAGGCTATTCAACTGGAGCGTAGGGTTCTTGAGGAATGTTAAAGAGAAGATTTCCAAATGTAGAACGGGCAGGCATAAACAATTTGGATATGCTTATTTCTTGGTCTCATTTTTCCTGGAACGGATTCCACAGATGCAACCACAGGTTGCAATGATAGCATGCCCTGTGATTGAGCCCCGCATGGAGCGGTGGAATAGTCTTTCCCCCAGGTTGGGGAATGAGCCCTCAATTTTTAGATTTACTGCCGACTTCTTCGCATGGTGGAGGAGGTAGTTGGTGGTGATCGAGGATTTCCCATATGTTGGGGTGTATTTCAGGGGTAGTGTGGACTTGGTGCTTCCTGAGGGTGTACAGTGGGACACATTAGATACGGAAGATCATAACCTTGTAACAATATTTTTCTTGTTTTTTATATGTTTTTGGTTGTACAATGAGGGATCTAAGTCATTTTGTTTTCATCATGCAGACAGAGGTGCGTCACGTCCGACAAAGATGCCAACATTAGGACGTCGCGGAGATGCACGGGCGACGGGAGAGAATGATGTCGTATTGGGAGGACTTTGAGAGGTGGTGATCCAGGTGGATATCGGGGGCCACCCACCTTTTCCAAATGGCTCAAAACAATTTTCTGGTCATTTTGGCAGTTGGCGGAGTTCATATTTTAGCGGGTTTTAATTTCCGGGGCCATTTGAGGGCCTATATGAAGTTTTTCCGAGATTGAGGTTCTCAATGATGGTGAGAGGCATTATTGATCCCCAGTAGATCTCGGCTGATACCTTTCCTTGGTATCTGCGCCTAAAGCAGAGATGCATTATGCAAAATTTACGAACCAGGGAAGTTGATGCACCAACTTACCCAAGCCCGGACCCACATGACTTTGGCGCTTCATCTCCTAGGTTGGGTTTTGGATGTCTAGGACTTTTGGCGTTGATTATTGTAAAATGCTCCAGTCCTCATTGTAACCATCTTCTTGCGCGGTCACGGTAGTCACATCTCTTCTCGAGAGACAAGGCGCCGCCATTCTATGAGTCTTTCACTCGTATTTTCTGATCTCTGTACATTCTTTCATTAATAGAAATCATGTGATACTGTCTGTGTTTATGGTGCATGCCGATATATTTTGTTATATTCTTTGGATTATCACATTGATATCTCTGTGCATTTCTTTATTATATCTCTCGCTCATTTAGGAGAAAATAATCGAGATCAGTGGTATCGGAGGAAGCGGTGCTCTTTGTTGTTTTTCGGTGCATGTCCCCAACGAGGTCGAGTATAACAAGTTGGGTCGAGCTTGTCTCTCGGGGACAATGCGGCTCGCACGCAAGAAACCCTCAGTAAGTGAGGAAGAAAGAAAAGATGAATGACGATCCTATAAATTGTTGCTTGAGAAATCTCTCAGCAATGATAGGACGAAATGATGGAATTTTTCCCACATCCTTCTTGCCCTAGCGATGGCATGGTGCATCTTCATCAAGCAACCACTTTGGAGCGACCTCACCTTTCAAAGTGCGGATAATTTGATATTCCATTATTTGAAGGTCAAAATGGAATCACGGATGCTTCTAGATAAATGGTTAAATCTGCTAGAAGGTTATTTCTCTATTCATAATTTTTTAGGACAAGGAAAAGATCACCTTAGCCGAACTCCTTAAGGCTCTCCCATGTCAAACATTGGTGGGAAACTTCTTGGGAATACAAAGGAATCTACGGAACCCCTTGGGATTTTTTATTGGATCGCAGTAAAAAGAGCAGTACTACATTGGAAACTATGAGGGAACAATACATGAGATGGACCACTGCTGCGGCAAGAGAGGGCCAAAGTTCGAGGAGTTCACGCAATACCTTCCATACCTTGCGCACCAAGCTAGGTATCAAAGAGACTTGACGACATTTGGTTAAAATAAGGTGAGGGCTCTACTGCGAGATTCATCTAGACTGAAATGGATTTTGGACATCTCATCCTTTCGGTCGCGCCCTGTCGATATCTTTGTTAAAATCCCGGCGGAAATTTAAACGCGAGAACAAAGCGGAGTTAGTCTGCAAATCCACAACAATCAAAGTATGAAAAGACAACCCTAACAAGCAGCCTCCCAAAAAACGGTCAAACCCGCGAGGAAAAGAAGGGTCCGCGGGACAGACAAAGAAAGGACAGAAAAATGAATGCGATTTCCACAAAGCCCACGGCACAACAGAGCAGATAATACATCAAAACAGTCATTAGTGGCGAGATCAAAGACAAGGCGAAACACGGTCGAGTCTAATTAATCTTGGTAAAAACAGAGATCATGGCCTTGACCCTCAACACTATTATCGCGGTAGAGTAGCAATTCAACCGAACCATGAGATCGGAAAGGCGGGCATGCGAGATGTGGGTGAAGGGACCAGCTATGTTGTGTTGATAGGAAGCGGGAATAACCTCATCTGGTGAGGTTGTCAAGCGGTTGGGATTATGCGACAACACCACCCGCAACCCTACGACATTGATTGGCCGTAAGGGGCGAATATTAAGTGTCAACAAAGCGATTAATAGATTGTCATCACGACATCCAACCCTTCAAGGATGAGGTATTATGTGATGTTTGCTTGCCCCGGATGTCAATGATGTTCTCTTGGGCTAGCCATATGTGTGGAAACACCATACTTTATCTATGAGTCTTGACCCGGTAGTGTCATTATTACTTTGGGGTCATCTCTACGAGGATACCGGAGAGGTAGTTCCAACTCTTGCCCCACCTAAGCAGTCTTTAAGGGTAGTATCTCATACTAGAAAATTCATCTTCTCCACAATATGTTAAAAGGGTGAACAGAAGGATCACCACCGGCCGATAAAGCACCTTCTATCCAGCGAATGGTCGACAAAGGTTCGGTAAACCCGCAATTCCTTACGCACGGTCATCTAAAATCTTGATTTGGTTAAAGTTCCAACCCTTCCGATACCGGGTTGGAACCAATTTCCACCGAAGCTGGCGGTGTGACTTCTCGACCAAGAGATAAGCTGACTCACTTGAGATCTTCGGTCCAACAAATGCTCCCTCTTCCCCCAGAACTCAATGCAATGGATACCATTGCTTCCCCTGGAGGGAGGATTGATCGGTGGATATGGGGGGCCACCCTTTTTCCCAAATGAAACGAAACAATTTTAAGCCATTTTGGCAATTTACTATTTTTAGCGGGGTTTTTAACTTAGGGGCCATTTTGAGGGCCTAAATGAATTTTTGAGATGTAGGTTCTCAATGATCCAAAGGCATGGGCCCCCAAAATGAATCTCTCGTGATACCTTTCCAGCGAGCTATCACACCCCTAAGCGAGTCGTGCAAAGTTCGACCAGGAAGTTGATACTCCAACTTAATAGCGGGGCCCACATGACTTTGGCTTCATCTCTAGGGTTAGGTTTTGGATGTCTAGGACTTTTGGCATTCGATCTTTGTAAAGGTACTCAGGCCTCATTGTAACCATCTTCTTGCCCGGTCAGTGGCAGAATCACATCTTCACATCTCTTCTCCGAGATAAGCTGCCACCATTCTAGCGAGTCTTTCACTCTGTATTTTTACAGTCTCCGTACATTTCTTTCATTAATAGAAATCGTGTATTACTGTATCTTTGTGTTTATGGTTGCATCTCCGATATATTTTTGTTATATTACTGGATATACGTGATATCTCTGTGCATTTCTTTATTATATCTCCGCTCTCATTTCGTGTCGAAAATAATCCGGATCAGGTGGAGAGGAACCTCCGTGGCTTGACCATGGGTGTTCCTCCCCTGAAGAGGCAAGATGTGCCTCTACACCTTTAGAGGCATACAATTGGGGTATCTGAAGGCCTTAACCATTTGCTACGACGGGTGGCACAGATAGTAGTGTGCTATGCAGAGCACAATGTGATGGAGGGGGACGAGTAGAGTCTCCAGTCATTTTGTAGTCTTTATGATGATCCTATGGGAATAAAGGCCCATGTTTTGCCCCGTTATGTACTTTTGTATGATATATTTTGACAATTTTTTTTTTCTATCAAGCTTATATATATATAAACGAGTTTTGCGGTGGCTACTTATGTTGTATTTTTGTTTTATGTGATGTTTTTTTACACATGTTTTATGTTCCAAATGATTATCTATGCGTGATATACCAATCTAACATCTAATTCGCTAACGAATCTTTGATTGTTTTGAGTTCCCTCGATATATGTATGTATTCAATAAATTCAAAAGTTCTTACGAGACGATGAATCCTTAGATGGAGACATAGTAAAACTGAGTTACGAACCACGTACTCATGATTTAGTTGACAGACCACGAGTTGAGAATCAAGGTTGATAATCAATTGAGATATACCTAGAGAAGATGTTTCGGTTAAGAGTTCGATGACGACTTGATACTCTGCAACTTTATTGGTTCTAGATCCGAGGCAAATTCCTCCTGAACTCGCTAACTCGCCAGAGTGGTAAATGAACCAAGTTGCAGAAGTGATGTTCTGGGTATGTCGACTAGTGCCATCCGAAAACCCGAAATAGATGGGAAAGGATTATGTCATCTGTGCATTCAATCACAAAACAAAGTATAAGAAACTGACGTAAAACTCGTGCATGAAAAAGAAAAGACACACCAAGTCAAAAATATATAGTACAGTAATGTAGAAAGCACACATGCGAGATATTCTATGCATAGTACTTCTTGAGGTAGAGCCCATTTCGGGGCTCACTGAGAGATATCCCATCATAGTCTACTAACTCGTAGGTGCCTTCTGTGTAGCACACATTTTATGATGTATGGACCGTGCCACATGGGTTCTAACTTTCCTACCCCCAGTTTGTCATGATCTTGATCATATATTAGGAATAGATCTCCTTCTATGAAAGTGCGAGGTTGGATGAACTTATCATATTGATTTTTTATGCATTTTTTATATGTCTCGTTGATGAGAGCAACATCGCGACGAGTTTGATCCATCTTGGTTAAATATAATAATCTTTCCTCTTCAACAAAAGTATGAGGTAGGATTTCTACGGTGAGTTTCAATGTAGGAATCTCACATTCGATCGATAACACCGCTTCTATCCTGTATACCAAGTTGAAGGGTGTAAATCCAGTTGCGGTTTTAACTGAAGTTCGATAAGCCCAAAGTGCGGAGAAGAGAAGCAAGTGCCAAGAAGTTTTGTTTACTCCCACCATGAGCTGAAGCATGGTTTTCAGGACTTTGTTGATGGCTTCAACCTGTCTATTTTCCTGAGGGTAGTAGGGGGATGAATTGTCATGGTGAAAACCCAACTTGGTGCGCAATTCACCCATCACCTGGTTCTGGAAATGGGATCCATGATCAGTTACAATATCTTTTGGGACACCAAATTGAGCGATGATGTGATTGAACAAAAAAAGTGCTGCAGTGCGACCATCGTTAAGGAATGTAGGCATAGCCTCAACCCATTTAGTGAAATTATCAATGACAAGGATAATATAACCGTGCCCCCCGACTGATGTAGGATTACATTTTATAAAATCAATGCCCCATTTTGCAAAGGGGTCGACGACGACAATGGGATTAAGTGGAGCTGGGTGGGTACGTGCTTTCTTTTGAAAGATGTGATAGGGTGGGAATTTTTTAACGGTCTCAATGAAATATTTGAATATGGAAGGCCAAAAATAACTGGCACACAATTTTTTTTGGGCTGTAACCATCCCAGAAAGAGGATTGCCACAGGCTCCAAGGTGACAATCATTTAAAACTTCTTCAACCTCTTCATGGGTTAAGAAACATCGTAATACCGAATCAATGCCACAATGGTATCTCCAATGATAAGGTATCACTTTGAATGGTGTCTAATGCAATGTCGTTCATCACATGAAATGCTAGGCTGAAAGCGTTGGGTTTGGAGATAGAGAAGAATATCTTCATACCATGGATAAAGCATACTAATTAGAAACATGGATTCATCAGGAAGAGAATCATTGGGTTCAATATTCTTATCAGTATGGGGAATATCACAAATTAATTCCGCAAAAACCAACGATTTCTTAGCCTTGGATTTGGCAAACTCGAGATCGAATTCTTGGATAATGACGATCCAATTAGAATATTTTCCGCCAAGTACTTGACGAGTCAAGATGTGGTACATGGGGTTCGAGTCTGTAATGACCGTGGTAGTGCATAACAGAATATAGTGGAGAAATGTTTGGACGACAATAACTGTTTCTAAAGCCAACTTTTCGACATGTGAATATCGGATTTCAGGACTTGATAGACTTTTACTCAAATAGTAAATCACATGTTCTGTGCCGTCATCATCCTCTTGTACTAACACAATAGCAATAGTGGAAGTAGAGGCATCCAAATAAAGGATATAATCTTTTGCATAATTCGGTGGATGCAAAATAGGTGTGTTTTTTAAAACATGGTTAAGAGCATCAAATGAGCATCGAGCGGTTGCATCCCAGATGAAAGGGGCCTCTTTCTGTAGCAATATCATAAATCCTTTAGTGGTTTCGGCGTAATTGCAAATGAAATGACGAAGAAAGTTTTCCTTGCCTTGCAAACTTTTCAGTTGGGTAAGGTTGTTGGAAGGGGGTACAACGAGAATGGCTTTAACTTTTAAGGGATCCACCATAATCCCATCTTTGGAGACTACGAATCCGAGGAGTCTCCCTGATCCGACAACGAAAAATGCATTTACGGGGGTTCAAACGTATGTTGTAAAACCAAAATCGAAGAAAGATGGCTCGTAGGTGACCGATATGGTCTCTTCAATGAGTCGAGTGAGCTGGTAAGTCATCGAGATAAGGTTCAATGATATGTTTGATGTTGTGGAATGCATACGACATGACCCACTGAAAATTGGCTCCAACGTTTTTAAGGCCAAAAGGTAATTTCCAATAGGCGAAATTCCCCCAAGGGAAGATGAAGGCTATTTTGTGTTGATCAGTCGGTAAAATGTCAATCTGGTTATATCCATAAAAGCCATCCATAAAAGAGAAAATGACACTTCTGGCGCAATTATCGATAATTTGGTCGATAAAGGGTGTAGGGTAATTGTCCTTGGGACAAGCCTTATTAATATCTCGATAATCGACACAAACACGAATTGTCCATTGTTTTCTTGGCGTCGAGCGATGTTGGAAACCCATTAGGTTAGAGGGATGGGATAAATAAAACCAGATTTCAAAAGTTTTTTCTACTTTTGCCTTGATTTTCGTGGTCTTTTTAGGATGGACCAGGCGAAGTTTATGTCTCAGATGTTTAACTCCTAGGTAAGTTTTGATTTCATGCACAACGATCCTGGGCACAGTTTCTGTCTCACATGTTTAACTCCTAGGTAAGTTTTGATTTCATGCACAACGATCGATGGATCGATCCCTTGAATTTCTTCGTAGCTCCATAAAAATATGTCGCGAAATTCTTTAAACAAGGCGGTATAAGTTTCAACTTCTCCAGTTGAACAATTTGTGCCTAGTTGTATGTTTTCCACAATACCTTCTTTAATGGATATGTCGACATTAATCATGGGAAATATGTTTCCCAAATTCCCCTCGGAGATGGTATCGTGAGTGAGTATTGGAGATTGGGGGGAGTCGACAATATTTTTAGGAAATATAGATGAAATATCTTTCTCTATGTCATCCAACTTGGAAGAAAGGACGAACGATGGTGGTTGTCATCCCATATTGCCTCCTCGATACTAAGCATTTCCATAATAGATTCATTTGATGGAAAAATCAGTAGGATGTAATCGAAAGTAGAGGATAGGGAATATAACCAGGATGGTAACGAATAAGTAGTAGATGCTAGCAGATGTTGGTCATCCAATGAAGGAGAGGTAGATTGGATGGCGTTGTATTCAACCTTTGCAGGACTAAGTGGCATAGTGTCACCTAGTGTATCACATTATAAGGGATTATGCACGATCCATGGATAGGATGATTTGAAGGATTGATGTGCCACAGTCGAAATCATATTAATCGTTGCGATGTGTTGCGTAGTGGGAAGAAGAGGTGTAGGAAAGGTACCCATGAGTGAAGAGTCTTTCAAGAGACCTAACCCAACACTTTCATAAGTAATTTTTGAGTCTCCCAGAAAAGGAATGTTGTTGGTCGTTTGAGTGCGAGCGTCGAGGATACAATAATCTAACTGATCGATGGTCACATTTTTACATTGATGAGGGAATTGGACGCGTCGAAAAACTGATGAAGCGACGACAGTCATAGCATAGAACCAACTTCTTCCTAGCAACAAGTTATAATCAAGCGAAGCATAAACTACTTCCACATCTACGGAAACGGTTTTTCCTCCCAAATGAACGACTAAGGATTGTAATAATCCATGATGAAGAAAATCTCTTCCATCAAATTCTTGTAACATGGTGGCAGATTGATCAAGACCAGGTGATTTAAGGCCTTTCCAACAAGTCATGGACATGACACATGTGGATTCTCCCTCATCCAATATCGTGCGATGAATATGTTGATTATGGACAACGAAATTGATTTGGAAAGCAAGTTGGTGAGAGAGTCATGATTTAAAATTATCTAGGTTGAATGTGATATTATTGGATGACTTAGGATCTATAGCTCGGATGGCTTCCAAGAGAGTCCTATGCTGGATAGGGAAATGTTGTAGAACTTCGAGAGTTGACATAATGCAAGGTGCTTGAGCCAAATCTTCAATAATGTTGTAGTTTTGAGCAACACGTGAGTTGGGATTGAAGGTCGACTTTCGAATTGTGCTCTTGGGTGGACGTAGAATAGATTCAAAGTTGGGTTTCTCAATATGGAGTGGTCCATACGGAGGAGCAACTGTGGTGGACGATGGATTCAGTGTAGTACCATTAGTTACTTTCTCCTTATCAGGTTTACCTGGAGGCGTGTCATATGTCGTAGTACGAGTGGTCAAATCTATCCCATTAAACATGTAAATGTGTGCACTTGATGAAGCTTCTTCGTTAGGAGGATGATTTGGGTTACCTCCTGTCGGAGGCATAGGATTTTGTGCAACCAGTGACTGCTGCTATGGAAAATGATGTGTCAATACAACGGGTTGAGAATTTCCATTAAAAAGTTTGGAAAATTCGTCCCAATGAGGACAATCTCATGTGTAGTGATCTTCACCACAAATGAGACATGGAAATTTCAGTTTGCGCCACGGTTGCTTCTCAGTATAAGGTGGTTGTGTTTGTCTTTTTGCATTTTCGGTTTGATTATTGTTTTTCTTAGGTTTATTCTTAGTTTTCTCCCCCACCCTGAATCTTGTGGAGAAACAGATTGAACTGCATTCACTTCAGATATTTGAGTCGGGGTGGAGTTTGATGAGAGTGAAGTCGATTCGGTAGCGAGGGTAGTGACTAAATGATTGGTCATGTCGGTCGACTGTGAACTAGACTGGGTTTTGACGGAACCGATAAATCGATCCGCGTGACCGATGGAGGATGGTTTTGATGGATCGGTTTATGGATGAGGAGCATTTGGAATAAATTCATATAAAGTACCAGATTAGGAATAAACCAAGTCCAGATACTGGGCATGAGCAATGGATTCCTCTTCTGTAACCACACCACCCATGGCTACGTCACAGGCAATATGAGGTAAAAGAGACTTGGTGAACCATTCAACCAACAAGTGGTCGAGAATGGTTACTTTGATCAACCGTCGTCATCATCTCCATTCATGAATATGATCAGACATATGTACAGAGTTGGTCTGATGAAGGGAGGTCAAAAGTTTCGTGTTGGTTTCATAGCGGATAGGTAATTGGAAGTGAGTGAGAAAATCCATGGCAAGTGAATTAGAATCTTAAAAATTTTCGTGTTGTAACTAATGTACCATTTAGTCGTTGTACCTGTAATTGTGAGCTATAAAAGATGTAACTGGATAGAATAATCCATTAGTGAATTTGATGAACACCATATATGAAAGGTCATAATGTGGTTATTAGGGTCTTCACCAGGTTTACCATCAAATTTTGGAATATCGGAAGGTAATTTGGCAGGATTGACTAGCCAAAAAGGGGAGTGTAATATGGGATTGTTGGTTAATCTTGACAAATCCGGTAGATCGAGAGTGGATAAGAATGGGGTAACTGTCGATTGACTTGTGGATGATACTGATGTGGCATAGGAACACTAGTAGAACCGTAAACTAGTTGTGGTGGATAGTTGTAGCCAACAGGTCCTCCCATATGTTGTTGATGTTGACCAGTAAAAGTAGGATTCATCTATTGAGGAATTTGCATAAAAGGAGAGGGGAAACCCATTTGGCCCTTGGGGAGGAAAAGATGATTGGCCTTGTGGAACCTGAGTGGGATTTGGGACTCCTGGGAAGAGTTGTATAGAATTTAATCCAGAAGGGTTGGGATTTGTGATTCCTCCTTGTGGGTTGGGGTTTGATGGCCCTCCCTGATGTGGTTGATGGAATAGACCTCCCTAGGGTGGTCCACAGGAGTTTGGGGGGTTTTCGGTGAATGAAGGTTGAGATTGTTCCCCTACCATTGGTTGGGTAGCAACTGGAATGTGACCGGTAAGAGGGGGTTTCCCCACAGTCGAAATTTGTGCGTTGGAGGACGGTTTCCCTCCGATAGGGATTTTTCCACTAAAGGTGGTTTCCCCCACAGTAGGAATTTGTCCCACAGTTGGGTTTATTTGCGTGGCAGGGTTTTGCATTCTTTGATGCGAAGGTGTCCCAACATGGTGTTGTGGAGTATACGACGCTGTATTTTGAAGAGGGATGGGAGGTGTAATTGTCAAGGTACTTTACAAATGACTAGGTAACACGACTCCTGTTTGAATTTGAACTTGTCCTGAAGTGGTAGCAATATTGACTGTTGGTTCGACGGGACGGTCGAACGAATGAACTGACGGTCGTGCCTTTGCACCAATGGTAGTAGAGGTATGTGGAGGGTCAAAAGGTGGTCGACTAAAATTATTTTTTTCATAAAGGTCTCGTCCTGATGGGGTTCTCCATATAGAATGAACATGAGTTTGTTGTGGATCTACCATTTCAGTAGAACGAACAGGGGTAGTGTATTCCTCATTAAAATTTGGTTTTATTGGTTCCATATCTAGTTGATTATATGGCCTTAACAGTAGGCTAGGGTAATATTCTACTACAATGTTACCTGAGGAGTCCAGTCGAACAAGGAGTGGATTGAGAGGAAATTACGAAGCCGAGTTGACCTAAAAGGTGGAATCTTCCTGAACTTTAACTAAAGCTCTCTCAGGATTTGCTAACAAAGGAGTAGCAACACGCCCAACGTCTGAATGGTTTTCGACCTCTTCATGATAATTATCTTCAGGTGAGTTAGGAGGTAGGGGTTCGTAGCCTTCCAGAAGAAACCATTATATCCTACATGATCTACAAAGACCTTTATTGTCCACAATACCAATTTTTTAAAGACGACTATAGTAAACAAACAACACTCGATAAAAAATCTAGAAAACCAACAACCAAAACAATGTCTTCTCTCAATGAACGTACTAGTTGGTGATGAAATCCAACATCACGTGATCAAATTGAGAAGGGGATAGGATATGAGCAGGTGGATCAATTATGTTGGTGGCCTTCTTAACAAACTTACACCTTGGTGCAAGTTCCCTCACGGTGTTACCCGTGGTTTACCCTCCAAGGAGCTTGAGTGAGTTTGACCAACATCTATTACAGGTACAACAAAGACTTCCCTTCACCATCACCTTCTGTAAGGACCCTAAAGATTATGGATACTAAGGATACCAAATCGCAGTCAGCCTTTGGGATGGTACAATCGACAATCGAGTTTGAACGTATGGGGAAGATATCAAGTCCAAAATTCTTCAAGAGAATTGAGGACAAATGGACCCGTAAACTCCAAAGGACCCCGAACGGATTCAGAATTCACGAAGCTCCAAGAGCAAATGAAAATAGTTGATCCTCAAGGAGAACACCCAAAATATGATCGTACTACTACGATTGGTTAAGCATGAGAGGGATAATCTCTGTTTCTTTCCCGCAGATGACCTTGTGTTTAACCCCTATGTGAGAAAGGGATCCCAACTATGCTTATACAAAGGTTGGATTTACTCTCCCTATCACAAGATTATGCATTTGTATTGAATGCTTTGGAGAGTTATTCTCACAGCCTATTCCAAATCTCTAATCCTAGTCTATTCTTGGTGTAAATATCTAAAAATAAAAGTTTCTAGTTTGATTTTAATTAGCGTTCATTTTCATCGTTGTTTGTTACACAAGGGTGAATGATAGTGAAATTGATGAGGTTTGAGACTCGACTCCCAAAAAGGTGAAAATAATGAGATGCAAACTTTCTTTTCGATGAATTTCTAGCTATGGGAAGGAGAAGATTTTTTTTTCTTTTGTCACTAACAAACACTCAAGAATGCACAATTTTATACTATTTTGTTCTCAACAAGAATTCAAACAAATGCCAAATTATAAAGAAAATCTTTCCAATATCCAAAACCAATGCATACAAATATTTCTTTGTTTGATTGCGAATGTAAATTAAAATGTTCGTCTAATGCTTCATGCTTTCACTAATAATGAAAAGGTTCACTACTGTGATTTGAAAAAGAGGAATCAAAAGTACACAAACAAAGACACTCTCAACAGTAAACAAGAAACCAAAAGAAGAACAACTACCAAACTATTCACTCAAAGGAAAAAACACTAAGAAACAAAAAGTCACACTTTATAGCCTTCCGGTATTGAGTAAGGGATCAAAGATAATGAAAAAAATAGTATGATCAGTGACCTTCCTTAAGAAAACCTTCAATCAATCAGATAATAAAAAAGAGCAGCAAAAATAAACCAAGTTTGAAAGAGAACGGTTGATTTTTGGAATAAGGAAAGACAACACAAACTCAATAAAGACTAAAAGAATGAAAGATATCAAGTTTGAGTCAAACAAAAGACAAGATCTGATAGAAAAGGATCTAAGCCAGAGCAAAAGATCTAAGGACTATGCCCAACAAGAAAAAAGTCTGCAATTTTTCAAAGAAAGAAAAATCGACGCTCTGGTAACCAAAGCACCAGAGTGCTACAACACTCCCTAATAGACTATGGGGGAGAACTGATCAAGCAATCAACGCTCTAACTTAACTGTAGAGGGGCGCTAGTCCCGAGACAAGTTTTAGAAAAACTCAGAAAACTCAAAAACTCAGGGAAATTCAGTAAGAGACTATGTGAGACAACTTAGTAAAGATGAAAAGATGTAAGGATAGATTAAATCAACAAATGGTATCTAAAGATAGGCAAAAGGCAAAAACAAACCAAGGAAAGAAAACAAATTGAAAATTCGATCCCCGGTGGAGTTTCCAATTTCTGTTACAGAGATATTCCCTGCGAACGTATGAACTTTCCCTTGGAGTAAAGACCCCTCTACCAAGACATAAAACTACCTTTGGACACTACCATTCATATAGATTAATTTTATCCATCAAAAAAGAGAGAAGGAGGGAGAGTATGATGTACCTCACTTTCGAATTTTGTCTACACTGCTCCAATCCACGAGTTCCGAACAATACCTGCAATGGACAACAAGAGACAAACAACTATCTCCTACTCTAATGGATTAGACAAAATCAATCAATCTATGAATATTGAGACAAGCATATAAAAATACATGTAAACACATACTACAAGGAAATAGGCCAAGTATATTAATGAGAACTTCAAAAGGAAACTTACAATCTTCAGATGATGTTGTAGCAGCCTCTCCAAGTCCTCCTCGTCCAACCCTTGCTTGAAAGATCCACAATCAGAATAACAATGCTTTGTTGATTTTTTCCTTTCTCGTTCACCACAAAAATGCCTCCGCTTATAGGCTTTGAGAGACTCAACCACCTTGGTTATATTTGGAATTAGTTGAGGATATGGATCCAATAGTTGTGATATCTCCCTTAGATGCAACCTAAGGGTTAGATTCGAGTCAAACCAACTCGATCCATCCATAACTGTCTTTAGAAGAAAAAGGGATTTCTTCCAAGATTTGCTCAACCAATTCAACGCTCCCTTACAATGGACAACATAGTGCTACAATGCTTCCTACGAGATGGACAAAGAGCACTAGCGTTCCCTATATATTAGCAGGGGAGCACTGATCTTCCCAAAAGGTTCCAAGATGACCAATTCTCATAGAAAAACCTTTGTTCTGATTGTCAGATGACTAGGCTTCTTCTTCTAACATGTTTTAGGGGTTGTATCAAGTGTTTCATTGTGTCGTTCGTGATGCGACACTTACAGAACAAGAATGTGACACTTACGACACTTGCGAAAAAAGTGCGACACTTACGACAATGAGAATGTGACATTATTGAAGTGAGGAATTTTTATGTGTAACACTTCATCAATTTGAGCACTAGATGTGTGGCCCATTTTCACTCTCACTTAATCCTCCAAGGTCTTTACCTCTCATTTGATAGCTTTCGAGAATCTCCTCTAGTATACATCTGTAAAGGCCCGCGCAAGTGGAATGCCATTTTTCATCCTCTAGGGCCCTATTGCCTACATTAGTTCATTCTTACATTTCCATGGATGACCCCTATGGTTCCCTTGCTTGTCCTCCATAAACACTATGGTCACTCTCTTTGTCCAACCTTTAGAGACACTTGTTGTTGTTGGTGACTAGTCTATCCACCAGAAATACCACACCCCAAATCTAAACGCTAATTCATAGAGCCCTCCTATAATACGTTTCAAGCATTGAGTCTCTAAGTCATAAGCCAACTCCCAAAACCAAAACCAGCCACACAATACCATCATCCACCCTTGACTGTATCTTCCAAAATTGGGAGAGGTAGACCCATTATTCCCCTATATTGAGATAAGTAGTAGACTCGAATTCTAAGTCTCAATCTTCCATGATCATAAAAATTAATGGAGTCATTGGTTATCACAAGTGATGATTGCACTCAAAGACCAGACACTTAAAGAAGAGTTTAGTGCAGGATCAAATTATGATAGCTTGATCTTACGCTTTCCATTCGTGCCATCATATCCACATGTACGAACTAAACCCCTTCTTACGATCTATGTCCTCCCCTTTCCCATGTGCCTTTTGTGCCATCTCTTATCCCTATCACCCATACAAAGAATATTTATGCCGAAAGGTGTATACCTGTTGGAGATGGGCACAATTAATCACCTTTTAATATAAAATTCTAATCTGATGGCTAACAATTGAAGATGCTGGCATATTCTTAGTCGTCCTCCCAAATCAATGAATGTGATTTACTCTTCATAACTTCCTTGTATTTTTGAATGCATCAGTTAACCTGTTTACTTTTTAACATTTACCTAATCATATTAAGAAATTACTGTACCACCATATGATTGCCACGTTTAACTGATTAACCTTTGGAATTATCACATTTGAAATTAACTTTTAGATTTCCTCAGCTCTATGTGCGTTTCAGCTATCCGTGTGTTTCAACTGTCCGAGAGGAAGCTTTGGCATCGCCTTTCAGCGTTCACCAGCCACTTTGCGGTTGTGCTAGTTATACTATATTAATACTCTTAAGATTTGTAACTCTCAATACATAAGTTACTATTAGAAAATTATAATTATTAATTATACAAAATATTAAATAGTTGAAATATAAAAGATTATTTTGTTTTATTTTATATTTTAACATTGTTATTTTGCCGAATAATATTGTTCACAACATTAATATTTGAAAAAGGAGATTTATATTTAAGAAATAAAATTATTCGTTTTGGGGCGAGACTTAATTTCCATTTTAAAGTGTCATAATAATTTAGATTTATATTACTGTGTATTTATAATTTTTGATGGTGTGAATTTAAGTTTTTTTGGAAATGCTTTTTATAATGATAATTTTATATTTAAAAACTTATTTTTTCCATTTTATGTGTAGATTAATTTTTTTTAAATAAAATAATTAACGTAAAATTTGTTTAAAAACATTTAGATAAAAAAATTAGTATCTTCGAAAAATAATCTTTTTTTTTTTTTTTATAAAAACAAATTTTTATATTTATATATTGAAGAAACATTCTATTTGTATTTGTAGTTATATTTGTATATGTTTCAAAGTTATTAGTCCTTTAATACAATTAATGATTCTAACTAAGATGTTCATATACAAATTATGTTGTTTGCTTAAGACATGATAGCAATTTAAAATAGTTATTTTGTCATTGGTACAATTTTTTTATTTTACTATTGTATCTATAGGTGTATTTATGTCAATTGGGTTTAGCTTGAGTGGTTGGGACAAATGATTGTTATCCTCCCCACCCAAGTTCAATTCTTGAAGTGACACGTTGAGCTTGTTGGAATATTTACCAATATTGAGAAGGGGGGTGAATTGATATTGGGCACTTTTTACCATTTTACACTTCAACACTTTAAGTATACATTAAACATTATTAATACCATTCATCCATCACATGAAGTATGCACAATACACAAAGAATTTTACATGGAAACCCAAAATGGGAGAAAACCATAGAATGATTTATTAGTAAAAAATATGTTTACTACCAGCACCAACTGGAAGGAATCACCAACTCCTAGATTTCTATAACACCCACTAGAAGGAGGCTGCAACCCCCTTTGCTTTACCAACACCAATTGGAAGGAAGCACCCACTCCTTGGATCAACAACAAGTTCCAACCTACATATAGTAGACAACAATCTGCCACAAGCACCAACTTGTAGAAAGGCAGGCACCAACCTATTATGAGGACACCAATCTCCTTGAGCACCAACTCAATAACTTCAAGCACCAACCTGCATGAATCTCAAGCACCAACTTGAGGGAGATCTTAGTCTCCAACCCTTGCACCACCCTTCCTCTCTAAATTGCAAGTTTAACTGTCAATTACATCCTTTGCTACCTGAATAAATGAAATCACTCTCATTGTTCTGCTGCAAGAATCTCCAACCCGTGTTTTACTTGGCACGAGAACTTTACTTCTGCAATCTGAAGTCTCTATTGCAATCTGCAATCAACACAAAGTGATTACTTCTTCTCACAGTCTTCAATATCTTGGCCTAACTTGTGACTGTAATCTAGTCCTCATTATTTCTTGCATATGACATTCATATTCTCAGTTTCATGAGCATTGCTTCTCTGTATGTGTCATTCAAATTTCCATGTTATTTCATGCACTTCCATAGACTCACAATCCACTACTAGTTCAAACACTTCTTATATCACTACAAAGTTATTCCTGCAAACAGACTTAATGGCACCTGTGAAATACAAAGCTCCTTATATCACATAGTTATTTTCCTGCAAAGACAATATCCATAACCAGATGTAAAGTCTGCAGTTTCATGAACTGATAATGAGACCTTTAGAATGCTCAAAACACCATCATCATCTTCTGCTCATGTTGTCAATCCTCTCTTTGAATCTTTGTCACCCCGAGAACNTCTTATATCACTACAAAGTTATTCCTGCAAACAGACTTAATGGCACCTGTGAAATACAAAGCTCCTTATATCACATAGTTATTTTCCTGCAAAGACAATATCCATAACCAGATGTAAAGTCTGCAGTTTCATGAACTGATAATCAGACCTTTAGAATGCTCAAAACACCATCATCATCTTCTGCTCATGTTGTCAATCCTCTCTTTGAATCTTTGTCACCCCGAGAACATCTTCCTTTTCTTGTAGGCCATAAAACAAAGCACTTTCATTGCTCCATCACCTCCAACACCTGTTGCATAATCTCTTCTTGAATTTCTGTGACCCCGAGAGCACCAAAAAAAACTATATCTCTATTAATCAATCTTCCACACACCTTAATTTTCACAACGTCATGGTTCATATATATATATATGTGTGTGTGTGTGTGTGTTTTAATCAAACATATGTGGACCAGAGTGCCATTGAAATGTTCACACAAAGTATAAGCCCTCGAGGTTTATTTTCCTTCGTTACTTCAGTTAGCCCAATGGGATTAGAACCAAGTTTGTGTGACCATAATACTTATAGCAATGGGCTAGACCCTTGACTCGGATATTGAGGAAGGGGGTCTGCAATAAACAATACATCGACGCATGTCTTTCCTTTTGAACACATGTTGAAATTGCGGGGGGTGGGGTGGGGTGGGTGTGCCTCTCTATTATCCCACGTACTAGTTATTCCCTCGCAATTTGACGAGATTCGTTGATCTCCTCTCACGATGGACGACAAGATCTCCATCGTCCGATCTTATTTAATACTATTGCCAAGGTTCTTGTTGTGGGCCACACGATATCGTTTTAATGGATCATCATTGATCCGTTATGTGATCAACGGTCAATATTCCTCCTCATTGATCTGGTTAGCGGTTCTGCTATAGATGGTAGTTTCACCAAATCATAGGCTTGCTACAATTAGTGGCTCTGTCGTTTACACTTGCCATTGCTCTATAATGATCAATGATCCTGGTTCTGCCACTTTTCCACACTGCGATCCTTCCACGTGGTTTTATCACTAGAATGGATCTTCTGCCATCAATTTATTGAGATGTCACATAAGCATCAACATGGTAGATGATAAGAGACCTTCAAGGTGGACTGCACTTTGTTATCTATCTCAACAATTTGTAATCTATCAACTGCCTTCGACCATATCACTTACTCAAATGGTTCTTTTCTTCTCTAAAGGCACTTGATGCTTTGCATACCTCTGAATTAATTTGGATAAACAAAGCCTCAATTAATAACATTGCCATGTCAGTATATGCCATCACATTCTCATCCACAATCACATGATCTGATCATACCATTGTTGTCATCCCGACACAAACAGAACAACACTACCATGTCAGTAGATGTCATCACATTCTCATCCACAATCACATGGTGTGATCATACCATTGTTTTCATCTTGACACAAACAACTTGTCATTAATGACATTGTCAAATAATCAAACAAACAAACTCCCCCTATATTGTTGACATTAATAACACACGCTATCCAACAAAGCTCTTAAATAATATATTATTGTAATGTCTTTGAGCCTTATTGTTGACCGATCTTATGCCCGAAGTCCTTAAGAAAAATATATTATACGTTATTTATGAATGTGTTTCTATATGCATGTCATTATTAAATATAATAATAAAACTATAATATTTACTTGTATTTAGAATTATTCATCACAAAAATTTCCTCTTACATTTTGAAATAAAGTTAATTTTTTAAAACTTTTAAATATATTTTAAAATTATATTTACCTTATGACATGTACATTGGTATATATAATCTCAATAGCTTATGAAAGATTTAAAGGCGAGCTAAAATAAGTTATTTTGGACACTTTGTAATTTCTTTCTCACATAGTACCATTTTGAACATGTCACACCCTAGGAGGAAATATGGAGGTAAGAAACACTCGAATGCATATGTGGGAGAAGTTTGTAAGTCATACATATCCCTAAAGTTAGGGTGCCTAAAATCTATCCCTTCTTCCCTAATGGCGTTTTCTTCAGGTGGATCAAGAGAATCCCTCCAGTTTGGTATTGACATGGAATTTACCTCTTGGATAGCATGCAATTCCTGGATCTTTTCTAATATCTCTAACTTGGCATTGCAAGGCCACAATTGAGTCCTTGTTTTTCCAAATTCTTCCTTTTGTTGTTTAGCATGATCTACATGATCACCATTCTGAGCACGAAGTTGGTTAGCATGACTTGTATCTTCATCTCTTAGTCATCTAACATTGTCTGTATTCCTTGTAGTTGTTCTCCAATCCCTTGACACAATAATTCAAGCTTCCTTTCACGAACCTTAATTTTCACTTGAACAACCCAAGCATCCCATATAGTAATTGGTTGATGTCGCCAAGCCATGATTCAAATAATTGGAATGTTGACGGGTGAATAAAAGAGTTCAAACCCCCTTATTCACTAAGGGGGACGATACATATATAGTTTAAAAACTCCAATTGTACTCAATGTCTTCCATATTAATTGAAAATTCACCAATTATAAACATATGTTGCAATTAATTATTGAAGGATCTTTCTATAAAACACCAAAATTTTTATAATTGCACCAAGAGTAGTGAGGTGCTCTATAACCCAGTATGACATATATATTGAGGCTTAAAGTATGATGAGGCATGTTAAGAACAAAATATCAATATAGCATAGAAAAACCTTAGAATAAGTACTCAACGCCTTGAAAAAGAGAGAAATTCAGATAATAAGCCTCTTCGAGGGGTAACCTCCTTATGCCCACATAAATGTACAATTCCAAGATGATTCCAAATGAAAATGTCTCGGTATATATAGGAGACTAGGAGTTATAATTACAACTAATGGAATAAATCCGACATAAATAAAATAACATTACTAATGTAATATGCCCCAATTAAGGGGTAATGAGCCAATATTAGGGCTTAACATGCCCCTCCCCTTGAGACAAGTGTTGTCCGCAACACTTGAGT